>APFE030528626.1:0-18379 GCA_000404065.3 Pinus taeda
TTTAATTTGGTGCATATGGGCTTTGGTAAAATATTCGATGAAGCACCTGAATCCACTAAACAATTATGTACATTTTTGTTAAAAATTTCATAAGTAAGGAGAAAAGGGGGAGTATGAGATCTCGATCTTCCTCCAATTAAAGTGATGTCTTTTGGATCAATCTTGTAAGTCGTATTAGTTGGAGGTCTTCTCATGTTCTGAGAAGCTTGAGAAATTACAGCAGCAGGCAAAGGTGCAACTCGCACAGCATGTAGTTCTTTCATCATTATCTTTTGTTGATGCTTTAGCTTGCTTAATTTGTACAGAGTGATGTTGGCCCTAGTCTTTTTCATGTCTTCTATAATATTGTACTCCATTTCATCCGAAACAATCAGCGTTTTAGATGGAGTAGGTGAATCTGTTTGGACTGGCCTAGTTTGAGTCGCTTTAGATGTCGTTTTCTTTGTTGCGACTTTATCCTTTGTTGCAGAGCTTGCGCTCTTTGGTTTTGGGGTAGTTTGGGGAGGATCAAGCTGATTTCTACTTCGTGTGTTAACTGGGAATACTTCTTGATCTTCCTCTTGTGGGAGGATGAAATCCCACATTCCTTGTAATTCTACAACTTCTTCATCATCGGTTTGCCCTTCAGTGGAAATTTCCTCTTCCTCTTCCTTGGATTCAGCACTTGTTATAGCATTGGGTGGCCTTGAATCCATTGACGGGCCTCTTTTAAAAGCTCTGTAGGGCCTTTTTGAAGAAGTTTCTGCTACTTGCTTTTTTATGTCGACCATTTCATTGGACATGGTCTTCAGAACTTTTTGTAATCCCTCCAAATCGAATGGATCTTTTGCTTGTTTCTTCTTGGACTCTTCTTTGAAGGTGACCTTCTTAGACTTTTGTTCTTCTATCGCGGATTTCTTCTCTAAAGCTATTATACGTTTCTCTACTGCTATGGCTTCTTTCATGTTTTCAGCTAGGGTTGCTTTATTAGCCCTATCCACGAAGATTTCTATGTTCGATGGTAATGCAGTGATGTACCATTCACATCATACTTCCTCGCTGGGCTGGGAAGCAATAGGAATTTTGTTTAGAATTTTATTGAGACGTGGATTCAAATCTTTGATCGGTTCTCTAGATTCTGCCCTAAGGTTGGATAGGTCGTTGATTAACGTTGCCGTAGACCTGTCATCACCAAACTTGGTTAGAAATTGGTCTTGGAAGATGTACCAACTGGTAATAGATCCAGAGGGTAATGAGAAATACCATGATCCAGCTGTTCCTTGTAGGGTATAAGGAAATAATCGAACAATAGCATCTTCATTAGTAACCCCGTTGAGGTTGATGGATAGCATAAAGTTGTTTATGTGATCTTCTGCTAGCATGCCTGCCTCAGGATTGAACTTGGGTAGCCATTTCTCAGGATGGGCTGTATTTGACTCAAGGGTGCAGGCATTAAGACTGCCCCAGGGTTGTTCCATGGAGACTGGGCCATTGCCGAATTGCTAACAGCGGGATTCATAGAAGATGATCCCTGTGGTTGGGAAGATGAGGTGATTATGATCGCAGATGATTGAGGAGGAGTTGTAGGGATTCCACTGGGTGGATTGATAATGTTATGGGGTGGAGGTGTGGATGGTTGACTTCGCGGTGGACAGGTTGAGATGGATGATGTTGATGAAAGAGTCTCGCTGTCGGACCCTTTAAGTGACTTCCTTGCTCTTTTCCTTTTGGGAAGAGGTAATTCGGTTGGCCGAACACCGAACTTTTCACTCTTTAATCTGGTCAGGGGATGAGCAGGGTTATACTGCGAAGTCACGCTGCTTTGAGATTTATCAGATCTTTGAGGTGAAATGGAAAATTGCTGAAGTTTGTGAATCAGAGATTCGACTTCAGGAGGTTCAATAACAGATTGTTTTGAAATGTCAGGATTCGTAGCAGCGGATGATGCTCTAGCGACTTCTAACTCTGGATTTAAGTGTAATGGAGAAGTCGAGGGAGATGGTGAGGGCGATTTACTCTTAGAATGGTATTTTGATTTGGATTTACTTGCCATTCATAGTTCAGGCCCTCCTTCTAGCTCCAAATATGTTGAAGGCACCGAAAATCGGGTCAACAACAAGAGGGATACCCGCCTGGTCCGGACCTTGGTTGGAAACTCCTTATCCGTTTGGTATAGCGGGTTCGACTGGGGATATGGGACCAGTTTCCCAATTCAGTGTGTGTGTGTGAGAAAGATGAGTATTTCTGTTCTAAATGGAATACTTCTATCCTAATTCTAATCTAATGCTATGCTATTGTATTCTAATAAACAGAGAAACATCAAAATTTATGCTAACCCGGGGTATGATCTTTCTTCTATGCGATCTAAAAAGATTTCAAACAATAACTGGTAATAAAGATCATTCAGCTATCATAAGAAAGGAATTCGATAAAGATGAACTACTTCGTATAAGAAGTTAGACGAAACAGTTGTGAAAACTTATCGCATAAATGAGCTATTCATACACTAAACATAAACAAATATTTATCACCGTACAAAAGTGCCAAATGATAACTCAGACATTCATGCTATAATATATAAACAACTGAAAACTGAATATCACTTTAACGCATAAGAATAAATGGTTAAGAGATAAAAGTACCATTTATAACTAGTCCTACTCATGAGCTTCAAGCGACAAGTGATTTATCTCTCCTTGATTTAACATCCACTAAGAGTACATAAGTGCAACATCAGTAGCAAATATCAAATGCAAATATCAAACAAACCCTATTCCATTCATTCACCAAAACCTCCTCTGAGGGTGCAAAAGTGCATATTTTGAGGACAAGTTTTTGATAAATTTCTGGACCCTTCTCTAAATGCATGAGAAGGGTTTAAATACTACTAACTAAATAACTTATTTACAGAAATTGAGGATTAGGTTTAAATGACCGTCCTCTTTCTAAGCAAAACTATTTCTAAAATTAAATCTACTATCTAACTATTTCTAAATCTACTCCTTAATGTCACAAGCATTCAGTATTTTCCTGAGTGGAGTCGGCTGACTGTCTTCCGTCTTTGGTTGAGTTTAAGCAAACAGAATCGGCAAGAGCTGGCATTAATCTTCTCAGTAAAATTGATGATATACTTGAGAATCATCCAATGACTATGTATCATTACCATGTATACCTGGTAAAAATCCCATTTCAACTTGGTTAACCCTTGGACTGCTTCTGCTTTTCCTTTAGTCTTTTGTTTCCAGTTTGTTTCTATCGCTGATTTCTTGTAATTTTCGGGGCTCGCAGGTGACTGAGTAACTAGGGACCTTAATTTTCGAGCAATTTTTCTTAGCGATGCACTAAGAACTAATCGCGCATCGGAAACTACCTCTGTTTCTTGATCCGGGCTTCCCTGATGTAGTTTTTCCCTCTTGTGCCTTTTTCTCTCATTCGGTATAAAGCTCAAAATTTGTGAAAATAGTGATTCCGTGAGCTCTTGACCCTGAGAATTACACTGTCTGTTTCTGGTATCAGCATCGTTCAGTACCCATTCAACCATGGCTGTATATGATAAATCTGTGATAGATGCCTCAGAAGAGTTCTGCGGCTCTTTTTATTCCTTAAGTGGATTAGGTGTGCCTTCCAAAATGTACATTGGAGAACTGCCTTTCCTTCTCGTAGTTTTCTACATAGTACCCTGTATAACGCTTCGTCCTTCTTTCCTGCAGTTTACATTGAGGTGGAAGTAATGATAAAAGACTAATGACAGGAAAACTTTTAAATGCCGAAGATATGCAAAACATGCCACCTTATGTGAGTTATTTCTTCGAAAAACACAACACCATACTTCATTAACAACTGGCAATAACTCATTAATTCGCATTAAAATATATGACCAACTCTTGGCTGAAAACATTTTCTCGAATAATGAGCCAGAACCAACTGCGATGGAGAGGTCCTACAATTTTGCTTTGCGATATCGCAGATCGTTGTATCGCAAAATCGCAATATCATCGTGTTGTTTTTTATCACAAGGTCGCAGTGTCGCAGTATCACAGTATCGCAATATCGTAATATCACAATATTGCAATATCGCAGATCGTTATAATCCTTGTGTAATTCATGTTATTTTTGCGATGCGCGATATGCAATATCGCATATCGGTGGTTTTTAGAGTTTTTTTTTTTTTAAATGTGAGTGTTTCTTCAGTATATGCGATGCGATGAGGTTTCGTGTCACAATCTCGCTTTTTGTCATTTTAACTCATTAGAAGGTGTATCCTATCATTCTTTATGCGATGCGATATCCCTTAAGGAGTGAATTTAATTTTCTTCATTATGAAACTTAGGTTTTTTAGATTTTTCAAGGTATTTTCCTAAGTCCATGATGTTGTAAGTTTCATCTAAAAAATAAAATGTAACACTAACTGATTTTTTGATTTTTACTGAGGGTCCCCACTTATTTAGTATTAGCAATAATACTTCATAAGGAGGGGGGTTGTTGGTGGCCACAACAGGGGGTTCAGGTGGGACCCTAACAAAGAGGACATGTCCCGTGTTCCATATGCAAGTGCAGTCAGTAGCCTGATGTATGCAACGGTCTATACTAGACCAGACATTGCACATGCAATGGGAGTATTGAGTAGGTTTATGTCAAAACCAGGAAAGGAGCATTGGACAACAGTGAAGCGGGTTTTCAGGTATTCACATGGCACTAGTGATTATGGTCTCTGCTACCAAGGAAGACTAGGATTGGATAGAGTGTTGGATATTCGTGGCATTGTTGATGTAGACTGGGCTGGATATTTGGATCACATAAGATCTACAAGTGGGTATGTGTTTAACCTATTTGGAGGTGTAGTCAGTTGGATGAGTAAGAAACAATCTGTAGTGGCACTATCAACTATAGAGGTAGAATACATGGCAGCCACTCATGCATGCAAGGAAGCAATTTGCTTGCAGAGATTGTCTTCAAGTATGGGGTTAGTACAGGAAGCTATAAGGATAGACTGTGACAGCCAAAGTGGAATTTTCTTGGAAAAAAACCCTACATATCATTCGAAGACAAAGCACATTGATGTTTAGTATCACTTTTTGAGGGATATGATAGAAGACAAAAAGGTGTTGCTAGTAAAGGTGGACACTTTGAAGAATACTGCAGATGCATTAACAAAATCTATGAGCTCTGAGAAGTTCTCTTGGTGTAGAGAGACAATGGGCATTTCAGGGCTAGGAAAATGACTAAGCTCTCTTGTGGCCCCCTATGGAAAGAAAACAAGTGGGAGAATTTTGTGTTGTGTTATATTCTTTCCACATAGTTAACAGTGGGTTTGAAGGGCACCCGTAACCCCACTTTATGGGGTCTGGGGAAACGCCCCAGAAAATTTTGGTTTTTGACCCTATGTTAGGTTGGGTGGACCCACCTATGGTTTTGTGTCTGATTTTCACACATGTTTTTTGGACGCGATGGTTTTTGGTCCATGGTATTGGACGCGATGGTTTTTGGTCCATGGTATTGGATGTTTCAGCATGTATAAATATGTATTGTAACATTGAAAGGAACATAATGAAAAATCAAGTTGGTAGTCCTGGTTGTGGGATCCAGGGGAAAATCTCTATGTATATGTGATTTATGTGTTATGCTATCGCATTGTTTATTTTCTATTTTTTAGAATTCATGTGCAGGTAATTTCTGTACGGGACTAAAACCTACATAAATGACCATTTTTTCGTCGGTGACCAATAGTAGATAATTTACAGTATCTTATAATGCAGCCAACTTTAGTCATTTTTAGCTTATTCATTAATTGGTTTCCTCAATTTTACCATCTAGTAGTATATTTAGTCATAAATTTGGTCATTAATTTTCCATTGGTTTAGTCATTAATTGTCGCAATTAATGACCAAATATATAACAAAATATATTTCTAAATGAATCCTTGAGAAAACCAATTAATGACCAAAGAAATATGACTAAAATGTTGGTTATGTTATAAGATACTGTAAATTAGTTACTAATAGTCATATATATGAAAATTTTAGTCATCATTTGAAACTAATTAATGACCAAAGAAATATGACTACATTTTAGTCGTGTTATAAGATATCGTAAATTAGCTACTAATTGTTGTATATATGCAAAATTTAGTCATCATTTTAATAAAAATAAATATCATTTGCAGTAGTCATTTGTCTTTTTTGGTATTTTCATAATCATTATATAAACGACTAATTTAGTCATATATTCATTTTATTCGTGTTCATCATTAATTAATATAAACTACTAATTTAGTAGTTTTAGATTGATTTTATGTGTCCATTATTAATCAATATAAATTAATTAGTATGATTTTGCGACTAAATTTTAAAAAAATGCCATATAATGTGCATGTTTATTTAATATGATAATGCAAAGTTACATATGTTAATTACAACACTAAATAATATCAAGTGCAAATAAAAATAATTTCAACCACATAAATTTTATTATATAAAATATCAAGTATTACAATATGAGTTTCCAACTTAATATCAGTTGGACTACAATTTACACATGAAATAGTATTTCATCATTTCAAAACATTTTTAGTGTGTTGCCAAAGCATTGCAAGTGAATTCACCAAATCTGAAGGTTTGACTGTTAGTCTCTACGTGTGTGTCTTATGCAAGATATTGGCTCTAAGGGTATCAGTAGACAAATTCTCTTCTCTCTCTCATTTTGCATTTGTCTCTCCATTGTTATTGTTCTTCTCTTTATTCAATTGTTGCTTCTTACCATCAATATTGAGTTCCTCTACTGAAAATGAAAGAAGATACAATGCATAGTATAAGACATGAAAGATGATGAATACTTGAATATAAAATAAAGTAGACTATAAAAGATTTATATGACATATACCTCAACATTTGATAGCGACCACTATGGGGCTAGATGACCTATATAAATAAAGCAAATAAAACGTCACCATAGAAAATAATACCTTAGGAACTTAGTATTCAACCTTCAACAAAACCTTAGGCACAATCATACCAACTAAGTTACATGTTAAAAATATCAAGCAATATATAACTTATGAAAACAAATGGAAAAAAAAAAAGTTAGTGTAAAAAATATCCTTATTGCTTGTTCTAAAAGAGTCATGTTCCTTAAATTTGGATATTCTTTTGCCCACAGTAAAAGTTCCTCGCTATTTTGGCCTATGTTTTTAGGATCATGATATTGATCCAACATGGTGTTGGATTGTGGAGACAAAATGATTCAACTTTCCAAGATGAGTACCTCACTTGGTTGAATGACGGTGCTAAATGTGAGTAGTGTCAAAACCTTAGGGAAGAAAAACACTAAGGCCTAAGATAATATATCACCACTTTTCCACTGAAAGAAAAAAATTCAATCCCACAATGGCCTCTAGGAGTACATTTCGTTGGATGGATATCACACTCTGAGAGATTATTGCCTAATACAAAGAGAAGTGTACATATATTGTCACAATTCCCCTCACAGTCAAACCCTATAGTTGTGTCCTATAGTATTAATCATATTATAATATTTAATTATAAATTATGACTATAAGATATTATTAGTTTGAATAATTAGTCTAAAATTGTGTTTCTTAGTGTTTATGTAATACATGAAATATTCAATATAAAACAAAACAAAACAAAACTTTTTGTGACTAGTTAATTTCGAGTGAATCTAAATACACAAGAAATTATGGTGCCTTAGTATTTCTCTAGCAGTTATCCTCTCATTGTACCAGTTGCTCCCATGTCCTCTATTTCTTTTGGTGAATTCCTCTTTAATGATGTCCAATGCCAATGAAATGGACATTTATCCTCGATGTTTTTCTGAGCCAAAGGGAAGCTCCACAAGTAACAACCAAAAAGTAGCCTCAAATATATTATTGGGGGCCAAAATACAGTAATTATATGACAAGCCAAGAAACACTGCACGTTAATCATCTTCCCTTTATTATTGATTAATAATTTCTTTGCATGATCATGTAATACTAAAGTGTCAAGTAGGGACATTTAAAGTTAGTCATCTATCCATATCACTTTGAGAGTGCTTAGTAGTTAATACTTCCTATTACACCCACAGTAGATCACCAAATTCAAGGATAGAAATATAAACACAACAAAAATGAAATTAAAAGAAATGCTAAGAAGTCAAATGTGACTAATCTTGAGTCAAGAAAATACCAAACCCTTCACATTAGAAAGGAATTCTTAAGCACTAAAACAGAAAATCCTTCCATTGTATAATTTTCACTTTTTATTTAATTTCTTTAATTGAGAACATAACTTTCAGACAAAATATTCATTGAGGAAGGTCTCAAAATCCTAACAAATGCTTGAGTGATTGTCGTATCAATTAAACAGAAAGGCAATTGTTTGATATGATTTTAACTTGCGGAATATATTGAAGAACATGAAGCTTTCTCATCCCTTTCTCCTAATCAAATTGTAATCCATGGGTTCCAATCAAGTAATCAATTTCCCTCCAAGATAGGTAAGAGATCACTTTGGAGAAGGACTTCTAAAAGCATTGTAATAGTAGAAATGGAATTAACTGGGAGGAAAATGAAGCACTTTAGTGGGTGCTCCAAAATATTTGAACGCAACTAAAAATAATTTTATACTCCCTCCACGCATATTGAAATAGAAACCATTGAGCTGCATCTCATTTATTTTCCACCTTTTTGTAATATGTAATTCTTTGATCAAGAATAGAACATTCATAAATATTGTCATGAAAGAGGACTCTTCATAATCCTAATAAGTTGGCCTCTAACAAATAAACAATTTCGTGTAGTGAATAAATATTACATGGTAGATTTCAGTGATTAAAATGGCAACTTTATTCTTAATCTCATTACAACAAAAATAAATTCAACCCTAACTAGTTGGGATCTAAAAAATCAAGAATTTCATGTAGTAAAGTAAACTTATATGGTAGATCGCAATTATTTGCAATGACAACTTTATTCTTGATCTTATTACAACATAGATAAATTCAAGAGTACAAACATATTTCCTTATCTGAGACAAAATTTGAACACATTCTAATATTTCATAGGAATATAATGATGTGATTTACATGTAGGACATGAGAAAGCTATCTACATCTAACACCCATAGCTGGACATAGTGTTATTGAGACACCATCTCATGGCATTAGAATCATGTAGATAGATAGTGCTATAGAGTTACCTTGCAACACCTATTCAACACTACCTTAAAGCTTCGAATTCATCAATTGATTTACCTTAGAAGGAAATTCTAGTGGGATTTCATTAAATACAACCTGACAAAAGCCATTTATGATAGCTTTCATTGCCTTCTCTGGATCTATCCCCCTCTGGAAATAGAATAATTGATATTCCCAAATCTTGAGGTACTTGCTTCATGTTCAACATGGGCAATTGGGTTCTTCACGTGGAAAAAGTTGCAAATATTACATGTATAATTGAAACAAGCATGCAATTCAAGTTTGCTCCTAAAGTCTCTTCGGTGAATCATAAAACACCATCTACTTAAAACATGATATATGGTAGTAACAAAAACCTACCCAAGATCCCATATAAGAATTCAAAATGTTGCAAATAGGAGATGTATTAAACAATATCAACTATTTAATTTCACAATCACACTAAAATAGACAAATCTTTAAAATCTTGAAAAGTGTGAAAAAAATGGAGTTGGAATATTATAGTTATGTCGGGGTAGATATAGCTATGTAAAATGTAACTTCTATCTAAAAAATGTAAATGTAACTTATATAGCTACATGAAATATAAATTCTATATAAAAAATGGAGTTGGAATATTATAGTTACGTCGGTAGATATAGATATGTGAAATGTAACTTCTATATAACATTCTAAATATCCTTTTTCAATCATTTAAGAGACTAACATTTTTTTTATCTTCGGTTAATGACTTAATACTCCACCAAAAATATCATTGAATTGGTTCTTCACCAACCAAGGGGAAATTTTAAACCAGTGTGAAAATTCTTACTCATTCCCCTGCCATATTTATGATATTTTATTTGTGTGCGGATTTAAGCTAGTGTAATGTGACTTCTGCATATTTGACAATTTTGATGTAAAACATTACCCAAATTGAATTTATACAATTAACATATGCACAATAAGATACAATATGCATGAGTTATAAGTAATATGATGTTTACATGTTATATCAAGACAAACATTTTCTCAACTCATTAACTCTTATCTTATAGTTGGTGATGGATATAGCCTTTAAAATTATGAGCCATCCTTGTCATATCTTATATTTAATTATGGATACATATTTTAATAGAATCAACTTTGTTTGTTATTTTATGTACGATCAATTTAAATGGAAGTGCTCATAATTGTATTCAATATTATCTTGTACAATTGGAAATAAAACAATGTGGGTGTGGTGTTTCGAGTGATTTTTAAACTTGTTTTAATTACCTAAATTTAGCGTATTTAAAATAAACAGGGGTGGTGTTTCTAGTGATTTTCAAACTTGTTTTAATTACCTAAATTTAGCCTATTTATAGTAAATAGTTGCACTAACCATATTATCTTCAAGTCATTAACTTTGCTTGAGAGCATCTTCATGAAATCCACCATTTTTTAAAATTATGAAATATTAGTATCTTGCACTAAATAGACATTGTTGGCATAGAATCTTTTGTTGTGTTTTTTACTCCGTGTCACAAATTTAATGATATTTTATGATTCTTGGTTTCGATTTCCATGCTAAGGATGGATTCATCATGCCTACTAAGATTTTTAGTTGTGCAGACATCATATTGCTCACGTCTAATTGTATCAAAAACAAAGAGTATGCAAACTGACATGTAGTGACATGTGGGTGTCTATTTTACTCAATGATATTCTTGATTTTTTAACCCATTCCAATCCTACCACAATGAAATTAAGATAGACAAGGACACAAGAAGGACTATCAATAAATGAAATTAGAGACTTTAGAATGCAACTCAAATTGTACTTGAATGTAACGATAAGTTTTTGTAGCTACCTGGTCACTGATGAACATTGAATCACACTGTGAAAAATTCCTTGCATTATGAGAATTTGGTTGCACCTGCACTAATCCTCTGTAGTAGTTCCTTGGCTAGCCTATAGATATAATTTTAGAAACAATCCTACTCCTACAATTCTTCCCTATATGGATCATCTTTGTCCCCTCCTATTGATAGTTATTTTTCAAGGCAACATAATAGAACTCTCCAATTGCATCATCACCTTTCAAAACAATGCTTGAGTATTTCCAAGTGATTGTCGAACTAGTCTCTACTCAGGTCCATGAAATCCTTGATTTGTCTCCATTGCACAAACCTCTTTTCTTAATACAATTATAAATCCCACATCTACGTTCCTCGTCTCCGACATACCAATTCTTTATAGTGGAATACTTTATCGTTTCTCCCTCAGTGCAAAATAGATCCATTACTATGGCATGAAGATGATTGTTATCATAAAATGGTGCAGTGAATCCTTCAATATATGTCACAAAACTCCTCTCATCTACAACAATAAAAGTCCTCTCAAATTTCCTGGTCTCCATCTCATTCATCCTGAAATAAGTGGATATTTCCATGTGTGACAAAGTGTGCTTTGGGATTTAATAGAAGGATCTATCACTATAACAAAAAAAATACAATGCATCATAATAGTTATCATCAGGAGGAACAACCCTACCAAGCTACTTCCTAACTAGATCAAAATACTCCCGAATTACCTCTTATAATGAACAAAAGATAACATCAACTACCTATAGAGTCTACCTATGCATGGTAGCATTGAAAACACTGTAAAAAAACAACAGCTACAAAAACTTTGGTCAATCTCTTCTTCTAGTCAAGGGCATGCCCAACTTTTGAAAAGTATCAAACAGGTGAAGGTCCACCTCATCCAGTTTCCTCCTCTTCTTCTATTCTCTCTATTTAGGTTCAAAATAATAGCAAAGGTCTTGGAAATTGATGGGTGGGTAAAATTTATCAGATCATTTGGGTTCTTCCATTTTTAATCATTGTCTGTAAGCATTGAGCCTAAATTGACAAATCCATTCAGGATCCTTATTTTTAGCTGAAATTAACCTAATCTTTGTATATTTCTAAGTTTTAATGGATTTAAGTATATTCTATTTAAAATGTAGTAACATGGTTTAAAATTGTAGGCATTGAGATCAGAATATAAGGATGAAATAGAAAATATTTTATGTTCACGATTACAGGAAATTTTAATTTCATGTCACAAAATTTGAGGAAGGTCTAGTATTTGCATCCTACCAGAAACTTTTCTTGCATCACTCAAGCCCTTTGAATTTGGGCATGGTAGAGTCCATTACACAAACAATCAACCACTAAAAAATTATGAAAAGAAAAAATAAAATTTCATCCATTTTGACCCTAGAAAAATTAGGGAGGAGCAAACTGATGTGTACAATAAGGACATGCAAAATGCTTACTTGTCCATTGTCTTTTGATGAATTTTTGGCCACAATCAAGATTGGCATTATCATAATCATTAAACCCTTTGTACAATAAGGACATGCAAAAATTTTACTTGTGCATTGTCTTTTGATGTATTGTTGGTCACAATCAAGATTTGCAATATCATAATCATTAAACCCTCAACTCTAGATGAAATTTTTGATTTGATCATATAAACCTTCGAAATTGTTTACCCATAAGAACAAAAATCATATTTAGTAAAAAGGAAGAACCCTGAGAGTCCAAATTCAAACCCATGTACAAATGGCCAAAATCACCACGCTCAATGACCTTGCCCTTCCTCCATCTAATAGTTGATGCTCTCCTAAGGTGTTTCCCATACTCCATCTGGGGTTCGAATCCCATGAATCCCATGAAATCCATAGATCACGTTGAGTGGAAATGAAAAATAAAAGAAATATTTATAGTGGAAAGATAAAGAAATTTTATAATATAAAAAAAAATATAAATTGCAATTGGGTTAAATGACTTTAGTTTAAAATAGAAAATGTTATTTTGTGTAAGATGCTAAATTAAAAAGAAGAAAAAGTTAAAAATGATATTGGGATGAGTGTAAACATTTAAATATGGCCTCGATTAATAATAAAAAGTTAAATTAATAAAAAATAATAAAATTCAATTTGTTATATTTTGATTTTGTTACAATAACGGGCCAATACCATGGATTATCAATACTATAAGTCCAAAAACCATAACTTATTTCACAACCAAAATATTTCATAACAATATGACAAGATTTTTAACAATGATATTCACCCGCACATTATGGTAGATATTATTAACTTGTAAAAACTAACCTTTGTTACAATACCATGGCTATCAATACCACATGCCCAAAAAAACATAAATTATTTCACAATCAAAATATTTTATAAAATATGACAAGATTGTTAACCATGGATATTCACCCTCACTTTACCATGGACATTAACTTGTAAATATGCTTTGTTACAATACCATGGGCCAATACCGTGGCTTATCAATACCACATGCCAAAAAACCATAACATATTTCATAGTAAAAATATTTTATTTTAATTTAATTTTACAACATTTTTTTAATTGAATCTAAAAGGGAAAATGTTGAAATTTGAGATATATCTAAACACTCTATCCTCATGACTACTAAAAATATTCCCATAGAAATTAAATTACAGTTTTAATAAAATTTACAGTTTTAATATATATATATATATAGCAAGAGAGGGAGAGAGAGAGATTTGGCATATATCCATCTTAGCTAAGGATCCAAGGCATGAGAGTAAGCAAATTGGCTAATTATAATAGATTAAATATAGTTCATGATTTTTAAAAGTTTTTCATGATTTTATTTTCTTTGACATGATTGATCCAAAATATAGGTTTAATATTTTACAACCAATTAAGTTTTTTTTTAAATTTGATAATTTCTTAAACACAATACAATGTGATCAAATTTAAGAGAGAGTTGGGGAGGGGGTGGAGAGAGCGAGGGAGATAGGGAAAAAGTTGGAGGGCAGAGAGAGGAAGAAAGAGAGAGTGATGGGGGGGAGAGAGAGAGAGAGAGAGAGAGAGAGAGAGAGAGTTGGAATGGGAGAGAGAGGGGGGAAAGAACAAATACATAGAGACATAGAGGTGGAGAGAGAGAGGAGTGAGAAGAGAGAGATGGAGAGAGAGTGAGGGAGAGAGGAGACGAGGGAAGAGAAAGAAGAGGAGATGCTAGAGATAGGGAGAGAAGGGGAAGGGAAAGACATGGAGACATAGAGATGGAGAAGGATAGGGAGGGGGGGAGATAGTGATAGAGTTGGACATAAGAGAGAGAGAGAGAGAGAGAGAGAGAGAGTGATTTGAGGGGGAGAGAAATAAGGAGGTGGGAGATAATGGATAGGGAGGAAGGAAGCTATAGATGAGGAGAGAGAGATGGAATTGAAGGGGGAAGGAGAGGCAGGGAACAATAAAAACATAAAGGGAGAAAGGTGGAGAGAGAGAGGGGGTGACAAGGGAGTCATGGAGAGAGAGTGAAGGAGAGAGGAGAGCGGGAGGGAATAGAGAGAATGATATAGATAGAGAGGGTGAGAAGGGGAAGAGAGAGATAGACAAAGAAGGAGAAGAGAGGGAGAGAGTGTGTGTATGTTTGAGGGGTGAGATAGGGAGAGGGAATAACAAAGAGAAACAAATACAAATATAAATATCATATAGTATTATATAACCAACATAGATCCATATTAACCCTATAACTATCAAGTGCTGAGAGGGATCAAATCTCTCAAGGTGAAAACATTTCCTCAAGTTTTGCACTAGAAAAAAAGTTTTCACCTCGAGAGATTGGATCCCTCTCGGTGCTTGATAGATCCGAGGTTAAGATGGATCTAGGTCAGTGAATACGAAATTAAAGTAGTTTTTAGTCTTAAAAATAAAAATTTCTCTTCAAGAATTTCAAATTGACTAGATCCAATTAGATTCAATGAATATATTTTAAAAAAATCACAAAACATGCTTTATTAAAAAAAATTATTTTTAAAATTACAAATTGTTGGAATAAAATAATGCAAGTTGCTACCTATACACCATGTGAGGATGAAGAAGTGTTTAAGGAAGGATAACCTTTCAACTAATCTTTAACAACCTTTCAATCCCCTATCACTTGTAAGTTTAGATTTATTGACACAATTAAGATGACTAACATAAAAAAATGATTCATATTATTGTTTTACTTTTTAGGTAGTTGTATTTTTGTTCTTAGACTAAATTAGTCATTCATGTTAGTCATTTTTAGATGTATTATTTATTATCTAGTCACATATTTTAACCTGCGACTAAATTAGTGATTTATGTTGTGGCTAAATTAGTGATTTATGTTAGTCGTTTTGAGGTTAAGTCACTTAAGATTGCTCATTTTTGGTAGTATTTCACTTGGAAAAGTTGTGGTGACTAACTTTTTTAGTCACCTAGTCATTAATTTCTCATTTTCTACTAGTGATATATCTAATCTCCCTTTATAGTTTGTTCTATCCATAGGAGCAATCAATAGTCATGAATGACAAGTTGCAAGTCTGCAAATGATCCAGATTTAAACAGGAACACAACAAATTACAGAGAATATCATAAATACAGAGATGCAGCAGAAATAATACTTCATTTAATTAATGTAAAATACTGAAAATGCTTACAAACAAAAATGGAAATTGTAGGAATTTACAGGGTAAGTTCCTTAGACAGAACACCAAAAGGACACCGCTCACAAACAGATCACAGATCAATACACCAGTATTTTGACGTGGTTAAAACCCTCAGAGAGGGAAACAGTCCACGACCTTCGCCAACGTGGCTACTACAGGCAATTTATTAATAAAAGAATGAAAATTTACATAAGCTTCTCTCATGCACGGTTAACCTACAAATGACCCTCCATGAGCTTTAAATAGAATTCATGGACCAATCGGGTGTCAAGCCACGGATCAAGTGTCGGTAATACCGAGGAGAGAATGAACCGTCGGATCACTACATATCGTGACCGTCGGATTGTAAGTTACCAAATGTACAACGGTAAAGAAACACACTTTACCTAACTCTATACCTAACTCTATACTAGACCAAGTTGAACTTAACTATTTCCTATGTGTCGGAATATCCTAACATCCCCCCTAAAGAACAACTTGGGATAGGATTGAAGGATTTACAAATATGACACAATAGGAGAAGGAAGGAGGCACTAGAGCCTATCCCCCCTTAGTGACAACTTCCTGAACTCCAAGCATATATCGAAGTTTAGTGAACTTCGACTCTGTGAGAGCCTTTGTGAAGATGTCTGCAACCTGATCATCTGTTGAACAATATTGCACTTCAAGAACATGGTCATGAATGAGCTTTCTGATGAAGTGCATGTGAAGTTCAATGTGTTTGCTGCGCTGATGCTAAACTGGATCTTTGCAAAGCTGAATTGCACTTTGATTATCACACCAAAGTGTAGTCGGATGCTGCTGCTCAAAGCCAAATTCTGATAGGATCTGACGAAGCCACAAGGCTTCCTTACTAGCTTCCACGGCACCACGATACTCTGTTTCTGCTGACGAAAGAGAAATGGCAGCCTGTTTCTTACAAGCCCATGTAATAGGTCCTGAACCAAGAGTGAAGACATAACCGGCAGTAGACTTCCGATCATCAGGGTCACCAGCCCCATCAGAATCAGTGAAACCAACTAATAGAGGAGTTGCTTTGGCACTGTAATGAATCCCAACATTACATCTCTCTTAACAACTGATTTGCTGCAAGATCTCAATCTGATTTGGCCACCACTGAGTGAGGGTCATTTATTGTGTATTCTTGCATATACGTTAGTTCATACATTGTATCTTTATGAATGGTTCTAAATCAACATTATTTGAATTACATGTAATAACTATGGTGCTCTAATTCTTCAAGACAAATTTGAAAGAACTAATTAAGATGTCCTAGGCACTAGTACCCTATCAACCTAGATTCTGTCTCTAGGTGTGACAACATCTTTCTGGTGTCATTGTCGGGGAACAAATCATAATATTCTTCTGTGGGTATGACAATTTTTGCATTCCCTCTGTCGGGTGAGAAAGGGAAGTGTGGGTTGAAGATCTCTCACCTTGGTGACTCCACTATTTGAATCTTATTGTAAACACCCCGGAAACTCCACGATAAATATCTTTATTTTTTCATCTTGGCTTTCAAGAGGCCTCATACTAGCTCTAATGCTAAACAATAGACAACTTTCCCTACATCTGAACTTAAGATCACTCACCTAAAGGGGTTTTCAAAATGGCCATTCCTGCATTCTTGGCCAACAAATTTGACGCACTGGATGTTTCTTTTTTTGTTGGTTATCCCCTTCATTTCCCTTTTAGTTCATGAATGGTATACCTATTTGCCTAGATTCAATGGAAATACAAAAGGTTGGACCAGCACCTCAAGGATTTTCATGAATGCATGGAACAACTGGGTATTGTTTTTGAAGATGTGAAAATGAAATTGTTCATGTATTATTCACCTGAAGATGCTATACTTTGGTACATAACAATACCTCATGGTGGCATATCTTCCTTAAAGAGATTTCAGATAACATTTGATATTTTTTGCAAAAGATTATATTTTTACACAAAAATATCGTCACCTTGATTATTTGCAGTCGGTGTAGGTCTATCACCACCTATACTAGCTTCCTAAGCAAGTCTCAAACCTCGGCTCTTCAAAACAAGCTTTAGAAATGAGAGAAAGATATCAAAAAAGAAATGTAACTTTGGTTCCTCACTTTCTCTTACTTTTGCCTGCGGGCCCGCACCTTTTGTTCAAGTTATCTGCGTACTTATACGCTCTGTATGTAAAGGGGAGGGTGCGTACCCCTGTAAAAGTCAAAAGGCGCAATCTTTATCTTAAAAAACTCATCTTAGGTTAATTCTAGAGTTTTCTAGAAGCATTTGTTACGTGGATTGTTCGCTCCAAGTGGTTCATGCATCCCATGAGAGGAAGAACTAATACCTTGTTGAGAGGAGCTATCCCTTTGAAGGAGGACTCTATCCCTTTGAACGAGGAGCTGGTAACTGATCTCCATTGCACTATAAATTGAGGCATTGGGTCAGTGGCCAGGGAGCTTAGAAGCTGAACTTTTGAGGGTAAATGCTAGTGAAATCAAGACTTCCTATTTGAGCTTAAGAGGAGAGATCACGTACCTTTTTGGCTTCATTAGGGAGTGAGTGAAGCTTGTCAAAGTACAGGAGACTTCTTGTTGGACCCTGGGAGGAGCTTGTACAGCATCAAGGAAAAGGTTGTAAGGTTCTTCTCCTTTTGAATTAATACAATCAAGTTCATTTTTCTCAACAAGTATCTCATGTTATTTGTTTCATGGACTCCTTGACTTTCATGTTAAATATGTTT
>APFE030528637.1:0-20725 GCA_000404065.3 Pinus taeda
TAAAGGATAAAAAACGTTAGATGAAATAAATAAAAAATTAGGATTCCACCCTTATAAAGACTGGTCTTGGTCTTCATGGAATTGTTGAAGGTGAATCTAGCTCAGAAGATGAGGCAAGGAACTCTAATCCAAAATCTGAAATGCTCAACAAGGGGATAATAGGTCAACCCTATCGACAACCAATGAAAGAAATACTTCAAAGAAAATCACTTAATCCTAATTATGGAAGTAATAATCATTTCTTTCCTCTGACGAATAATGTTGAATGTTTTATATGTCATAATTTTGGACATGTTGTAGCAATATGTAGAAGTAGAATGGTTCAAGCTAATAACTATCACAAAGAAAGATCATCAATTTCCAATTACTTTAAGGGATATTTCTTTTCTTGTAATATGTTTGGTCACAAAGCTATTGATTGTGATAGAAGGAATATGGAACATATAAGATGTTATGCTTGTAACAAGTTTGGGAATATAGAAAAATGTTGCAGGAGAAAATTTTGGCCAACATAACAAAACGAGAAAAATCATCACACTCCAAGTTATGGAAGAACAAGGAATTTCTATTAGAAATGTGGCATTGGCCCGTATAAAAACATAATAGACTTATGGGGGACATAAAACTGTGAAACTTCATTATTCCAATTCTCATATGCAATTATTATGAAGACAAGTCATGAATGTACACGAGTTAGAAGTTGCATAGTCGTGTATATGTTAGTTTGATGAAGAAGCAGTGGGACAAACTCAAGAAGAAGGGTCCAATATGGTTCAATCAATTATAAACTACCTTTCATTTTTGATTGATGATGAACACAGTCTGTTGATGATATATAGAAGTGATTTTAGCCCTCATAAGTTTTTGATGACTTGCTGAATAACTAGTTGATGATGATGCCTCGATGATTCTTATTAACAAATGCAATGATATGATCTGACAGTGAAAAATTGGCATAGGTTTAGTGGGAGAATATGCTTCCAATAGTAAATTGTTGGAATTATATTAGAAGACCTTGGTAAATGATGATACTTATATCAATTGATCCAC
This sequence comes from Pinus taeda, assembly GCA_000404065.3. Lineage (NCBI taxonomy): Eukaryota > Viridiplantae > Streptophyta > Pinopsida > Pinales > Pinaceae > Pinus > Pinus taeda. Next base: position 1,051 of record APFE030528637.1, read on the forward strand.
ATTTTTTTTTATTCAGATGACTCTTTTGATGATGGAAATTTACAGGCTCTTGATCTTGATGCTGCTAACAGATGCTTATGGTGTAGATCATATATGGTGTATGATAGTTGTTGATGAATATCATAGTATTGTTTATATCATTGGTCCTTGTTACAAATGTCATGTATATCATTTGATGTGATGGTCATGTAAAGACCTAGGATGTAATGTGTAACCCTATTCTACATGGGAATGATGATGTAATAATTATAAATCTTCAGTCGTGTATGAAATTTTCTATATCCACACTTGTTTCGGTGATTGATGTATGTATGACTCATTGGTGATAAGTGATAAGTACCATAGTCACATAGTTGAATTATAGAGTCATGTTATTCTTTTGAAAAATATGTCTGCAAACTCTGCATGTGCTCACGGGAAGCATGGACAACATAGTGCATCTATAAGGGGGAGAATATATTTCTCTTCCCTTTCCCCTTGATGTCAAAGGGGAATATTATCTTGGTGTTATTTGATATATCTAATAGTTTCTACAACTTGTCATAATAAACAGCAATATGCGTGCCATCAAGTACAAAGGGGGAGATTGTTGGCATTATGATAGAGGTGTTTTCCTTGATGAAAACTCACATATATGATGTAGGATGGTAGTTCATAGTGAAACAGTTCAACAAAAAAGGATTACAGATCATAATCGAGAGATCGAAGAAAGAGAATGCTTTAAGGAGTATACACTAGTTCACCTAGTCGAAGTCTCATATACAAGTGAGTACATAGAAAAAAGAATGTATACTTATGCATGTACTTTCAAAGAAGGAAAAGTGCATATGGGATAAAAAGATAAGGATAATGAATTCTAGGGGTTCCTACCATGGTATTGACATATGGTAATGAGTGTGACAAAGAATATTGATAGAATCAAAGAATACCAGCAACATAACTATGGTTTTGGTTTGAGGTATTGACAAAGGATATAAGTATATAATTAGGAGAAGATCAAAGGTCAAGGTGTGAAAGTAATGAATATATTATGAAGAGTTACATCAAAAAAAATTATGCATGTTAGGTGTTCCTCATGCTTTAATTGATCTAGACTGAGCATGCACTTGAGTGTTTTACGATGGATGATATCTAAGCATGGATTAGGATCATAAATCCTAAAATGAATATTATTTATGTGATCTGATAATGGATGGTCTAGATCTAAATGATAACAAATTTTTTATACTTTAAATGGTATGATCTGGGTATGTCTGAAGTTTGGATTATCTGCAAAGTTATAAGTTATTACTTGCAGATCTATATGCTAGTTCGCGTTCGTGAAGGCATGTATACACAATGGTTAGACACTTCGAAGTAGTTTATACATTATGACATATGATGTTTGAAGTTGCAGTTGGTTCCAATTGTTGATGCAAATTTCTTCGTTCAAATCTGTGTTCTACCAACAATGATATAATTGTTTCATTGTGATTGGCTTCAATGTTGATGAGTTTTAGTGATTTGTTGTGTTACAATGGTGATTGGTTTTGAGCTTCAATGTTACTGATGGATCAAGTATGAAAATCGGATGAAACATGACCTTCATATTGTGTTTTTGTGTAGTAGGAGTATCTAGTACGAAAATTTATGAAATGTGGTCCTGGGAGGCAGAGTGAAGGTAGTAGTGCTCTACAGGTCGATGCTTACATACTGGTAAAGATACCAGCAAGTACAAGGTCCAGGAGGTTTGGAGCTCCCTTCTAATAGCAGCTGGAGAACGAGTTAAGGTTGGAGGCTTTTGTAGGTCAGTGCCTATGTACTAGTAAACATATTGGCTAGCACAACAGCTAGGTGGTTGTAGGTCCCTTCTAGTAGAAGCTGGAGAATGAGAGAAGGTTGTAGCCTTTTGCAGGTGGGTACATGCTTACTGGTATGAGTCTACACTAGTCCAAGATTGTAAATAGGTTTTTCTTATATAAAACAAGACAAAGATGACAACGACAGGTGGTTTTTCTCCGCCTTGGGTTTCCACCTTAAATCTTGGTGTTCGTGTGTGTTGCCTATTTGTGATGGTTTATTCTGTTATTACTACACATGGTTACTATTCTATGGTTAATAAAGTATTGATGCAGTGATTAAAGATCAACGTATGATGAATTAACTGAATCATAAATGCTTTGGATATATGTTGATTGCCTTAAGAATAGTTGCATGCACATATGAGTTCACTTCTCTGAAGTAGTGTATATAGATCTGATTATGAAAGGAAATGGTTATTGATGTTTTAATAGTGATTCACCCCCCTGGCAACATTATTCCCAACAATAGTTACAAACGATCATGCAAAATTAGTCGTCATAACAAATACTATAAGAAAGTAAAATTTTACAAAAATGATTAATATAAAGACAATATATAAAATAGTGTTTAACAAGGGATGATATTTCTTTAGCCACCTTTCAATGCACCCATGTCTCCTATAATTTCTTTTATTTTTTTCTTTGAACTCTTATGGGACGTAAGCCCCCGTATTCAATGCAATGAAAATAAATTTTTCTATCATGCCCTTGATCTTTTCTCCTACTAATGCTTGTTCACATTATTGCCCACAAAAAAATTATGGAATCGTTATGTCGTCGAATTAAGTAATTTACTGGATCTATTATATTTTGTAATCGAATTAATATATATATATATATATTTGTTTTTCACTCAACAAGAAAAAAACTATAACCTTTATGTATTATTATAGTTAAACGAAAATGTCACAATGTCTCTTAAGAGAATTTTACTTTGTCTTGGAATTGCAATGCTAATTGAATAGGTAAATGTCGACTAGTCAAAAGGTGACTCGTTGTTCCATTAATGGATCAGAAAATAAAGAAAAATACATCTCATTTTTATTACGATTAGTTTCAATTACTATCTAGGTTACGATGACACAAAGAATACATCTCCTACCTCTTAGGATAATATATATTGAATTCTCTACACGATATTTCTCTCTCTAATTCCCTTAACATTTCTCAAGTTTGTTGACCATATGTACACATTTCCTTTCAAACAACTAAAATCAAATACTCTAGCTTTCATGTTTTAAAATAGCCATGGAATATTTATTCATTCCCAATAGCCAATAATCTTCCTCTCCATATTTATCTATTTATCCATCATAGGTAGAAGGATTTAATTTCTTGAACTCCTCTAATATTGAGCTCCTCTCACTTTTATTTTTTTGATGATGCTTTTTGGTTGTTTCACTAGACAATTGGTCATAATTACTTCACTCTCTTTCTAAAATGTTTAGTGGGGATTTTCCCCTCACTATATCTTCACTTGCTTTCCTATGAATTTTCTTAGATTCTTTCCTTCTTCTTCATTAGTATTTTATCTCTACTTTCAGATCTCAAATGGGATTTCCTTGGATTTTTTCCTACCTAGATTGTTAGAACCAAGTTCAAGCTTCTTTTTACTTTATAGATCCAATTAGGTTTAAAAAATACTATTTTCACGTCTTCTTGTGCTTTCTATTCTCTCACAAAGCTTTGATTATTTTGTTTTGAACACCTCAATTCAGCTCTCAAACTCTAGAGGGTGTATACTAAGTTAGCGTAATTTTTCTCTCACAATTTTACCACTGAATACTCTTCCTAGTGATGATAAGATTTCAACATATCATGTAATACTATTCTACTACTCATTCATCTATTTATTGTTGGAATTTCTAAATATCCTATGTGTTTTCACACACAGACACGCAATTGTTAATTAGAATTGGCATGAACATACTGATTTATCACCTTGCTATCTCAATTCTTAAGCGTTCTCATTTAAAGATGATGAAAAAAAAATCCATGTCAACTATATATGTTTGAGAAAAATACATCATTATTATCACAAGATTAGAAACCACAACAACTAACCTAAAACCAACATGGCATATTAAATTTGATTGTTTGTACATTAGTCTCTTCAGGTTTTGTGTTGAACCTTTTCTCTTATACCACCATATTTCAAAGCTCCAAATTTTTATCCTAAAAGTCCATAGATGAACCTTTGTTTTGATGCCACTCTATATCATAGCACAAAATTTTAATCCCAAAGGTCCAATTTTGAAGCTTGGTTTTATATTGCTCTGTATGAGAGCTCCAAATTTTAATCCCAAAGTTGTAGTGTTAAAACTTCACTCTAATACCACTTTGTATCAGACGTAAAAATTATAATCCCATAGGTTTGATTTTTATCCTTTTCTTTGATAAAAAAATTGTATGAGAGATCCAAATTTTAATCCTAAAGGTCTATTTTTGACACTTCACTTTGTTACCACTTTCTATCATACATCCAAATTTTAGTCCCAATGGTCTAGAATTGAACCCTTTCTATGATACCACTTTGTTAGAACTCCCTTCTAGCCCCCAAGTTAAGGTAATATGGGGTTGGGAAGGATTTACTTATTTTGATAGGACCTCAATGGTATGTTATGAAGATCAGGTTAGTAAAATGCTCAATTCTAAAAATGTATATAATTTTATTCTAATACCGCCATTATAATAAGCCCATCGATACATTTTTAGTGATTTAAAATTCATATCAATTCAAGTGTCATATATAATTTTTTTCTGATCCAAAGTTTTGGCCTTATGTCATCACATTACTCACATGACATCTATGTGGCCTCGACTAGGATTGGATGACCATGTCATGTAATCACTATAGGGACCAGAATCACTTGTGTAGTGGGTAAATAGGTCCACATCATGTTTATCTTCTCTCTCACATCCATGCGCATTAAAGGGTAACAAGTTACAGAAACATGATGGTGGGTGGTCTTTGAGTGGGTAGGGTTCCCACCTTAGAATCATAGCTAGATAGGCCTAGGTATTGTCATCCACTGCCTATTTTAATATTTAATAACATGAAAGGGTCACAGAGAAAGTTATTCTCCTAATGAAAGGGTTCCACTTCCAAACCATGGTTGGGTCACTTGACTACTAACTAATTATCCTCTTTGTAAGGGCTATGAAGCGATATGGCTTGATAATAATGATTTATGGCAAATGCATCGATCAAATTATTCTTCCCAAGAATTCCCATTAACAAAATTTTAAGGCCCATAACATTGGATGTGGGAAGTAGATTAAGACAAGGTTCCTCAATAGGAACCATGACTAGGATAACTTGTCATCGTTGGCATGCCGAAGTTAAGGTAAGCAAAGTGAAAAGGGGTATCAGTGGTGGGAAGTGGCTAGTCTTCCCCCCTCATACATATTTCTTTGTAATAAATTAAATCCCTTTCCCAATGATGAATGAAATCACTACCATGCCAAGATATAGTTATAGGAAATAGTAGAGGAAAGAGAGCACCTCCAATTTGATAACACTCATTCAATCTAGTCTCTAGAACCCATGCCTATCTCTATAGCTCTAATATAGTTTGTTTAACACAAACAAAGTATTTAAATGACCCATAAGATAATTAATGACACACCAACCCACTCCACTACTAAAAGAGAGTCGCAATTGCAAAGTCATCGTCTCATACCAATAACTATCAAGTGAGATGGATAAAGTGTTACTTGCAGTGTGTGTGTGTGTGTGTGTGTGTGTGTGATAATGACAATGTGAATTAGCACTATTTAGGAATTTATCTATTTCTTAACATGTGAAACATCACCAATAGTAGGAGCATGTTAAAGGCCTATACTAGTCAAATAATCGCTGACATTCATGCATGTTCATGAACTCATACCAAACATGTGCATTTATAAAACATTACATTTCACAACTCAATATAAAGTCGCATTAAACTTATCTGATTGTGTTAAGATGGATATCAACTAAACGTGGGACTTCCACTCTCCACATAAACATAGTCCAACTACATTAAAACATTCTTGTAACTAACTACCATGAGCTAAATCTAAATTTCATGGGCATTTTTGTATAGGGGATATTCACACCAATGTTTGGTAGACACTTCAGGGATGGAGTACACTATCTATGTGGTCTATCAACTACCCTTTGGCACTGAGCACCAAAATGACTCACTTATTCCCCCAGGGTCTAGGTGGGCTATTGCTAGGTCCAAGATGTTTAATCCACTATCTAGGTGGTCTATCAACATTTTTTTTATAGGGGGCACCTCACGTGTCCTGTAAAACACTTTTCAAGTTGTTACCATCTCTCAAGAAAACACCAAAGTGAGTCATATCACCATGTCTAAGTTGCTAACTACTATATATCAAGAACCACAATGATGTTGTCATCCAATGAGCCTCCCACTAACTACTTAATATTAGACAGCTCAATCAAATGGCCTCAGACATAGCTCATAGAGATCACACCCAACATTCAAATGTGCCATTGCCTAGTCTAGGAGTCAAAATCCACTATTTAGGTGGTTTATCAATTTCACTCTAGTGGTAAGCACCAAAATGAGCCTCCCATTGGCCAGATAAGCATAGACACATAGCCTAGAAGCCTCAAGCATTTATATTCTATTGGAAATTCTCCAACAAATCCTTGTGCTCCATTACCAAACTTGCAACAATGTTTCTACGTTTCGGGAGAACTTATATTCTTCAATATTATCATTTTCTTTGTCCTTTCCCAGTCTCTTCATTTATTCCTTGATTTTTCTTCCTTTCTCGCCACTTATTTCTTCCTAAGACCCTTGATTCCTCAGCCTTGATCCCTGAGTGGTCGACGAGGATGGGTGCACACCCAATCCCATATCTTCAATTTCTATCAATGTTCATGGTTTCATGGCGAGGATGGGTGCTCAAAATTTAGTGTAGCGAGTATGATTCGATCATGGCATGCAACTTCCCTTCCCTCCAATTATAGATCTCAGTGCCCTTCATTAAAGGAAGTCATTAAATTTACACTCACTCTTCAATTCTTCACAAAGTTTTGGTATTTGAGATTATCCAAACTACAACAAATGTCAATTTCTATTTTAACTTCAAATTTTAATATGATCTGGACAAAGATACATTCATAGGAAATTCACGAAAACTAAAAATAAAGTTTTAAGAATTTATTGAATCATGCCTTATAATGAGAATAGTAATCAAAAGACATCTAACACTAAAGTATCATAAATATCATATATTCTCTTGACATTTAAATATTAATATATATTAACAAATCTTCCCTAAAAAATAAGGTTTCGAACACTTGGAATGTCAACATTATTTATACTTTGCTTTGTTTATTTCTAGAATCTAATTATATGAACGCATTTAGCCTCCAACAATTTTGTAATGTACATATAATGATTTCTCCGTAAAACACAATATATTTAACATATCTTGCATTACTTGAAATTCATATTAAAAAATATATAGTCGTTAGAGAGTTAGTTATGCATATAATGCACACTATTGTGTTCTCGATGAAAAGTTATTTATCCAATATCAAATTCTAATCTAATGTTGTAATTTAAAACTTTTTTTTTTAATTTAAATTTCAATTATTTGCAAGTTATCTAACATCCATGTGTTAGGTGTGGATATCGAGAGAGTGCATAAGGTTGCAGGTAAAAGGAAATCGAAGAATTTAATATGGGGCACCCACAGCTTTCTGTTGGACGAGATACATTATCATTTGATTAAGACGTAAAATATTAAAATATAAATAATTTTTTGTAGGTAAGTTATGATTTGATTAATACCTAAAATATTAAAATATAAATAAATTTTGTGTTTTATGGAAGAAAGTTATGAGGTCATGTGGTATCTAGTTGGGTTCAAAAGGGAAAAACTTAAATTTATTATGGTATACTATATACAATCCAACCATCCAAAATCATTTGAAAATAAATAAATGAACTGATGAAAGTTTGACATATGCTAGTCATTTTTATAATTACCTACAGTATATAGAAATCTAACCATTTGCTTACATTTTCTTGAACTAATTAGAAATAAATAATCCATCTTAGTGATGAAAACACATTTTATTTCAATTTATAATATATTAAAATGAACCTAAATTTAAAAGTAATTTATTTTTTTAACTAATACAATACAATGTCTTCTTCTCTCATAATAATATGAAGCATTTGCGTTTCATTCGTATTGTATAAAATATTTTTAAATAGATAATTATAATACTAATGTTGTTATAAAACGGTTAAGAACATTAATGTTATTCTAGATTTTTGTTTAATTTTTTTTTTCAAAAAATAAAAATATAGAGTTCATTAAGAATTTTACATGAATTGAATGGATTATTTTAATGTTCGCTTTGTATTATGGTCCTTGAGTTTAGGGGAGGGGATTGCCATTTTCTATTATCATCCTCTAGTATAGGGAAGAGGATTGCTATATTGTAGATATAAATGTAGTATTGAAATGTAGTATTTAAATTTTTTATACGATGTTATTATACGATGACCTTATTTTGATATTTTGCATCTGTTGACAGTGGTAGCAATCAAATTTTGTATTTGTTGTTCTATGGTTTGGACATATTTTAGTATTCTCCTTACGCAACGTTGACACATGTGTTGTTACAAGATTTCAAAGACACGTTTGCCTCGCAATTTGAATGATAAGAAGCACACAGCTTGTGTCATGTCCTTTGGGAGAAACAAAAGAAATTAATGTAAAGGCATAAGCTATGGATGAGATATAAAGGCATACGGCAGAGAAAAATTTGCCACATTCTACAATCCTTCCAGTGATGTTACCATCTATTTCATCGAAGGGTTAAAAAAATACGATGACCCTGAACGAAGAGATGGGAATGAGATGGGTGAGTGCTTCGTAACTTGACCACCGTTACACTCTAACTCGTTAACTCTATTGTTTACATATCTATAAAGATTTTTTTAATCTTTTAAATTAAATGACTTTAAGAAGAAAAATATATTGTTTTTTAAGTAAAATATTAAAATATCAAACCAACTTAAGTTATACTTAATTATTTAAATATTTTAAATTAAATTTAAATGAGTTTTTGAAATATTTTCCAGTAAAAATATTTAATAAATTATAAAATATATAGGTTTGATTTTATAATAAAATATTAATAAATACAATCATTCATCTATTATAAAAAACTAAATGATTAGTCGTAAAATGTGTAATCCTTTTTTTTTTTATAAATTGAATAATATGCTGAAAACTTAATGGTTATGAAAAGAATGTAATGTTTTTGCAGAAAGCTAATTTGCCCCATTCACGATGTGAAAATTCAACGATGAGTCCTAACATCATAATATATAATATTATAAGCGATTTTATTTTTTTAATAATAAAGTTTAATAGAATAATATTTTAGATATTATTTTGGGATTCATTTTCGTTAACTAAGTTATTCATCGATGATTATTTTTATGAGAGTAACTGAGGGATGGCTGACCTCCTTGGGAAGTCTTGGTTACCTGGTGCAAGTCCCAGGAGTAATGATTGAAACTTGGGAAGTCTTGGTTACCCGGTGCAAGTCCCAGGAGTAATGATTGAAGCTATGTGGTTCATTTCACTAGTTTTAATCGCATTTCTTCACCCATGCTCACCGGATGCAATGAGTGCTAAATGGACGATTAAAAAATCATGAGAAATTAGTGAATTAAGACTATCTCTCATGGAAATAGTCATAGATGAATGATTTACTAAACTCAATTGAATCCAAAATAATATATGATATAATACACTGCAAAAACCCCAATACTTAAAACATAATATTTATATTTTTTTTAATAATAAATTTAAAAGTCAATAATTAATAATAACATTAACATTAATGATAACATTACATTAATCTTAATCTTAAGGTAAATATAATACAAATATTGATTTACATTAGAGCACATTGAAATAATGATTTATTTGGTATTTTCTTCACTCTAGAATTATCTACTATGTTTGTTTATTTAAAGGTAGTGGAGCCTTTATCATAAGATGATTGGGTGTTTTATCCTTGGTATAGGTGGGAGGCACATTTCTAAAGTACATGGAAATTAATTAGCTAACTTTTATTCACAAAATATAATTAATTTATGTTTTAGTATGGTTTTTTTCATTGCTTATTTAATTTATAATAAATATATTACCATATTTAAATAAATCAAGATTTCCTAAGTTTGTAGGGATGAATGTTATAATAAGTAACAAAATAAAAAGGCTAATGTTATCCAGGCATGCCCCTTAAGGGAGCTTTTTAGGTGACATCTAATATTAGTAAACTAAAAAATTAGAAACAAATTTAATGAAGGTCTTTTTTTGATTGTCATGTAAACTAATATACATCCTTTTAATCACAAATTTAAAAGAGTCGAGAGGGATTCAATCTCTTGAGGTCAAAACTTCTTTTAGAGTGCAAATTTTGACCCAAAGATTGAGATTATTCATGTTTTATTGTATTTTTAATTAAACCAATCAAACAAATGTATTCATTTTTTTATTATATGTCACCTAAAATATTTTGTTTATGGTTGACAATATGTTAAATGTTTTCACCACTTCTCGTTAATATGGTCACAGAGAGTGAGATTATATAATACTTTTAATCAAACAAAGAAACATGTATATTCAATATTGGTTTTTACTATATCTCACGTTTTTTGTTATATATATATATATAGGGGCATGTGTTAATTCCAAGTTCAACACCGACATACTTACACATCTCTCTCATACTCAATTGTAGAATGAGCCTCTTAGCTCAATCAACGGTCTTGTATTTAAGCTGTAATTAATCATATTTGAAAGGATAAGTTACATTCATATAAGGTGATATAATATATTAATGAGCTAGAGCCATGTTATGAAAAGACCAAAATTTAAAATTTATAAGTGAGAGAAGACATGTAATATAATTTAATGACTCATTCAATGATTTTACATATTTTATGTTAATCATATATGTAACTTTGAAGTGAATTTTTATGTTATAATTGAGTAATGGGTTTTGAAGAACACAAATACACGTGCATGGTGACACACACATGTTTATGGGATTTGACGATGTTAGAGTTTATTGTCAAGGGTTTTCATATATATATTTTATTAGTTTCACAATGGAGTTAGATCTTAATTTTTGAGATGAAGATGGTTCTAGAGTTTATTATAATAATTTTGATAATTTTGGATTTAGAAAATGCATTATTTCCACGCCAAAACCATAGGAAAGGCAATCAAATTTCCATTTCATTGTTGTTTGAAGATAGTAAGCTGATACCTCAATGGTTATTTATGTGAGAGAATCCCATTTATTTCCAATATGAAACTTTAGATTAATGATCTTTGAGGTTCCTTCTTCTATGTAAGGTTAAAATTTTCCTTGTTTAGAGTTACCTTTTCTCTTTTATTTCTAAATGTGGAGGATTAGGAAGATATATTATAGAATGACCGTTATTGTCATGATCAGGTTGGCATGGTTATATTTTCTTGGTTTGAATTTTTTTATACCTTTGTGGTTTTTAGAGATTCCAATTATTATGTGTTAACATCATTATTTTATCTCATTATTTTATTTTATCAATGTTGTCATTATCACTAGGGATACTACTAGGAGTTTTAGTGAGCCTCTGAAGAAAATCTAGCTTCCATATTTTGTGGAAGGTGGCATTGGTCTATGGAGTCAAATAACGAGAAGTTATGACTTATATGTGGATTTTTCATGCTACTAGCCACATCTTATGTGGTTTTCCTTAACATATTTTACTTTACAAGAAGCATAGTGATATGTGTGTTTTATTCCACTTAGGCATGAAAGGGTGTTTTCTAGCATACTTTGTGTTCCACTTTTATTTTGGCAAAATATTTCTAGTTTATTCAATGCTATGCATCCTATTGATATCATTAAAATTGGTGAGACTTCTACTAAGTATATTAACTTATATATGCAAAAGGGCTTTTAGATTTCTTCTACTATCACACAACTTTTTATTTAGGTGAAAATGCGCCATTTTATGATGGCATAAGTGACCTTTAGTAGAGAATTTAATTTATTAATCCTTTTCTTAATGCTACTAAGTGTGTGGAAGATTTTTTTCTTACCTTAAAATTCCTTGAGGAATTTTTTGTGGAATTATTAGCCAATAGGGATTTATCTTTATTGGATACTCATATCTATGTCGATGACACTTCTATCAATGCTTCTATGTTGTGCATGGAGTCCACTGGGCATAATTTATGAATTAGGGATTAAGATACTAAATTCAGAGGTGTAATTCTCGAGTAGTTGAATTAAATAAGTCTTATGTTTAATTTATTTAGCCATTATCATAGTGGAGGGAGGATATGTGTTCCTCTTATTTTGAAAGGATTAATTTTGTTCCCATACACTTCATGCTTTTAATAGTTACATAGTTAATTATTATCTTTCTTATAATTGTGATGTTACTAGGGGAATTTCTATCCCCCCACTCATGATAACCTCTTATCTCATCATAATTGCTATGAGACAAATATAATGCAAACATCGATTTAAATTATTACATACTGCATCATGGCTTAGTTAAAATTTCCTTCATTTCCTTTATTATCTAATACAATTATTCTAATATAGTCTTTTAACCCTTAACATAAGAGGGTTGCCCACTCTATCTTTGATATATATGGGATAGTTTATTTGTAGAACATATAGAAATTACCTAACTAATCCTCCTTCAAAATTAAGAATTAACTTATAATTTAGTATAGTTGTGTGTTTGTAACCATTGTTTATGTAATATTGTAATTAATGTATTATGTTCTTTAAGGAATCAATTTTTTTTCCGAACCAAATTATATGCGTTTGTTTGGATGAATGTCATAATAACTAATAAAAATAAAGTAACATGTTAATTTTCACGATCTTAAGATGTTAATTCAATTATTTTAAAGGAAGTTTCTAACTAACATGTCTAGTATTACTAAGCTAAAATGTTGCCAGGGACCTTCTTGAATGTCATGTAATCAAGTATTTTGTTTTTAAGATATAATTTATCATATTCTTAATTAAACTATACATTATAATAATTTTATATAATATACTGAGCCACGCAATGAAAAGAACCAAAAAAAAATCTCGAAGTCGAAGAAGACACGTGCCATAATTTATTGACTTATTATACAATTTTACTTATTTCATCTTAGTTAAAAGTCAAATTTAGAGGAAAGGTGATGAAGCTTCCATTATAGTGGTTTTGAGGCATACTAAGCTAATGTGAGATTGGAATCTCAATGATTATTTCTAGGAGAAATTTCCTTCTTCACAAGATGAAGCTTGTGTTCAATGATGTTTGGTTTTTCATTTCTCTTACTAAGTTTAAAATTTTCCATTCAAAAGGATGTATTTTTTCTCTTTTATTTTTAAGCATATGAAGGAGTGGCATGCTATATTATATAGGTGTTCCTAGCACCATGGTGAAGCAGGAATGGTCCTCTTTTCTTGGTTTGACAACATTTGTACCTTTGTGGGTTTTAGAGTTTTCTTTTTTGTTATGGGTTAAAATTATTACTTTATCTCATCATCTTCTTTATATTGGTGTTTTATTGTTACTTTCGATATTATTAGGAGTTTTAGAGAGCTACTATGGAAGCCCTAGATCAAGAAGCGGTTCCTTGCATACAAGTTCATTTGAGTATAAATGGGGGTATTGTTGATCTAGTATCCCTATTATGTTGGGGTGAGCATTTATATATGGAGTTAGAGAATGAGAAGATATCATTTACATGTGAATTTTAGGATGCTACTATTGACATTTTATATGATCGTCCTAAATATGTTATATTTTACAAGAATTATAGTGATGCAGGTTTGTATTCCACTTATGCCTAAAGATTTCTTTCTATAATAATTTTTCCTTATCACCTATTTCATCTAAGGTTTGTAGTGTATCTCATGTTATGCATCCTATTCATGGTCTATAAATTGCTGAGTCTTCTATTATGGATATTCACTTGTCTATGTGGAAGGGTCATCATCGTTTTCTAATAGTGTAAAAATTATTACTTAGGTGAAAATGCACTATTTTTTGATGAAATAATGGACCTCTAATGGAAAATTTCATTTATTATTCCATTTTCTAATCCTCCTAAGGATATCCAATATTTTGTTCCTAGTTTAGATTTTCTTGAAGAATTTTTTATGGAATCGTCAACCATTAGTTAGCTCTCACTATTGGTTACTCGTATCATATGGATGGTCCTTCTCTAAATGTTTATATTATGGGAATGGAAAAAATTAACGATTATGTGAAATTTAGTATCAATCTACTAATCATGTTTTAAATTTAAGCATACATAGTTTGAGTAGTTTTGTTTTACAATTAATTGAGACCTCTATTTAATAGATTTAGGCCCCATCATAAGTATGGGAGGATATGGTTTAACCTTTTTCTTCAAATATGACGTCATCTCGGAAAAATTAATCTTTTGTTTTATTAATTTACTAGAGGATGTAACCTATTTTAAAAGGAGAGTCTTTTTATAGTTATTCGATGATGTTCAATTGCCTAGTTGCAGTATGGATAAAAAAAAATTCTTTGAATTTTTCCCTTCTATTTTCTCAAGCTCTTCATGCTTATTTAAGAAATTTGAATACTTAGTCTTAGACCCTATACTATATTAAGGGAATTTAAATAGTTATTAGGCATACTTTCTATTTATTTATGGTTTAGTGGGATTGGTATCTTATATCAGACTTTAGGCCCTATATTTTCTACGTAATATTTTATATTCCAATAATAGTTTTATGCAATATCCCCTTGCAGTAGATAAAAATAATTCTTAGGCTTCATAAAAAAAAAAGTAACTTTTTTGAATGCAAAGAATGGTGAAATATATTTTTATGGAAAAATTTGTAAGGGTTAGCACTATACTATTCTCATCAATGGATTGAAAAAGCAAACAACGTTTCTTATGAAAATATGTTTATAATTAGAAAGATTGTAAAAATATAAAATTAACAATAAGATAAGTGTTGAGTGTGTTATGGTCATGAGTACTAACTGAATATGTACCTTATTCCATTGAATCTAAGAAAACATTGTGGCTTACGTAGTCGCTAGTAAACATTAAAATGTATATATTATGTGATAAAAAAATTCATAAGGGAAATATATGGCTTATTTTAAGGTATTACGTGGTTTATAGTCATAATCGGCCATTATATTTCCTATATCCCTATATTTAGAAATAGTAGATAGTAAAGATTATATCATGGTGAATTTTATAGTGGATTATGAACAACCAATTATATATTATATGTTCTCTAAGATTTTTTCTAGGTTTATGGAAGTTGTGAAATATTCACCATATGAAAAGCATTGAAACAAGCAAGTTGTGAGGATGTATTTGCCATTGATGCCAAGAAATGTCATTGAAGTGAGATTGTTGAGCATGTTGGCAGTCAATGATGTCAATGTCATGTCCAAAGGGAGCTATAATTGATTTCTTAATGTTTGCTTCTTTCTATCTTTAGGTCATGAATGGAGGTAATATCTAAAACAAATTTATTTCTTAGTTATTGAGATTTAAATGAGGAAACTGAGTATTTCATTAGATAACCCTGTCGAAGAATTTTGAAATGGTAAATGGCACCTGATATAAAGACAATGGAATGAAAAGAAACCTAAGTTTTGAATTTTTGAAGGTAAAATAGGGTTCAAGTTGATCATTGTTCCGGGTGGGCATTTATGAAAAATATTGAACCCCCCTTGTTAAATTTCAAAAAAGTTGGGGTCCCTAAAGTATCATCCTTTCTTTCTAGTTTGACAATCCCATAAGATTCACATTGTAGGCTCGATAGATGTATAGGCACAATAGGTCACTTTTCTGGAAAATCTAAGACCTCTCCCATTTGTTAATTGTCAGGAAGAAACAAGGTCCCATAATGAGTTCCAACTATTGTCATCTAGAGAAACCACCTAGCGGTTTTGAGAGAACCCTCCCTCTATTTTTGAAATATGAGGGGAGGGTCCCTTATTTCATTTAGAACATCGTTCTGGGGAGGGAAGATTTGCCATGGATCCAACTGAGGGATTCCCCCCTTCCTTTAAATTACATTGTGGCATGGGGACCCTCATGTAGTTGGATGAGTGAACTAGGCTACATTTGATGTGATGTGACCTCCAACCATTACCCTATTTAACGTCAAATGAAAATTCCATATTACTGCCAAATTAATACCAAATTTGGGCATTGAATTGATAACTGATTTTCAAGCTAAGACTCTTTTTGATCATCTTGGTCATTTTCATACTTCCATATATTTATGGAAATAATTTTTTGAGAACTATTAATCTGAGTGTTTTGTAATTTTACCTAAGTTGGTCTCCTAAGGAAAAATTTCCTTCAATGCTCCAACCAAACATTAATGCACTAAACGAGGCTCCATTTCCAATTAAAATGGAAACACAATCGATCACCTAAATGCGACAACAAAAATTGTCAATCAATGAAACATAACCATGCTCACAATCACCCTTGACATGATCATATCAACCATACCTTGAGGTTCACATCAATTCCAAAAACCAATGTATCAATTTGAAATCTATGGAAATAAATAAATGAAATATGCTAACTTAATGATCTAATAATAACCCTATGAGTGACCTCAGTTGAAGATTTATTAAACAGAAGGAATTACAGGCTCATGTACTGGTGTGTGTTCTATGTTATTTAGGCAACATATCAATCAGATTGCCAATACATAGACATTTAAATGGAAACACAACAGAGAAATACAATAAGCAGCACAAAGACACAAACTGTTTTAATAAGGAGTTCACCCTATTCTCTAGTGTTGGCATTATGTTTATGGTATGGTTATATGTTACAGATGTTGTACTTGATGGCAACACCCATGGCACGGCTCTCAATATGATGAGAATTAAGAAGTACGCAGGAGAAAAGTTCACAGAATTTTATGCAGAGAAAAGTTTATAAAGTTTATTTCATGTGGAGAAAAGTTCACGGAATTTTATGCAGAGAAAAGTTTATTTCATGTGGGAAAACTTACCTTTGGTCCATGGTAGTTAGTCCTTGGAATTTGAACCTATGGTTTTTGGACCATGGCATCTCGACAGATGCGTTGATCCCTAGTATTGAGTTGATGGTATTGGTTTGTTATGCTTTTGGCCTGTGGTATTGGTCCATGATTTGAGGGAAGAGCTTGCCTATATAAAGTAAAGGAGATCATTTGGCTTGTGTATGCTTTTGGGTTGAATATCTTAAGATCTGAAACATTGGGTTATTGTTTCAAAAGCTCGATCTATATGAAAGTGAAGTGGAAATCAAATCTGTGAAGGGTGATCTCTCGAGTGCTGTAGCTGCGGAAGTGCGGAGGTGCCGTAGGAGATGCCACAGGAGGCGCCGCAGGACACGCCAAAGGAGGTGCCGTAGGAGACGCCACAGGAGGCACCGTAGGAGACGCCGCAGGAGGCACCGTAGGAGACGCCACAGGAGGTGCCACAGGAGATGTCGCAAAAGGCGCCGCAGGAGACGCCATAGGAGGCACCGCAGGAGACGCCACAGGAGGCGCCACAGGAGATGCCGCAGGAGGCACCACAGGAGACGCCGCAGAAGGCACCACAAGAGACGCCGTAGGAGATGCCACAGAAGGCGCCGCAGGAGACGCCACACAAGGCGCGGCAGGAGATGCCACAGGAGGAGCCACAGGAGACGCCACAGGAGGCGCCGCAGGAGACACCACAGGAGGCACCACAGGAGACACCACAGAAGGCACCACAGGAGACACCGCAAAAGGCGCCACAGGAGACGCCGCAGAAGGTGCCGCAGGAGACGTCACAGAAGGCGCTGAAGGAGATGCCACAGGAGACGCCATAGGAGACGCCACAGGAGGCGCCGCAGGAGACGCCGCAGGAGGCACCATAGGAGACGCCGTAGGAGGTGCCACAGGAGATGCCACAGAAGGTGTTCTGGGTTTAGTTTTCTGTTATTGTGGATCTGGTTATCAGGGTGACTTACTGGTACTTGATGATCATTTGATATTTATGGATCCAGTTTGAAAATTGATGAAAAGTGGTCCTTGAAAGAAAAGAAGTAGGGGTTGTTGCTCCCTTCCAGGAGAGACTGGAAAACAAGAGAGAGTTGTAGCTCTCTGCAGGTTGCAGCCTGCATACTGGTAAAGGACTGCACCAGTACAAGACCATTGTAAAAGGAGTTTCTAATTTGAAAGAAGATAGAGACATATTGCAGCAGGTGGTTTTCATCCACATTGGGTTTCCACCTTATATCTGGTGTTCTTTTGATGTGACTATCTGTTTTTCTTGTTCATGCTCATTATTTTATGGTACTGATATGCAAAAATAATTCAAAGTGTAAATAGAGAAGATTTGTTAAAAGAACTAGATAATACTAATTCACCCCCCCTCTCAGTATTATTTTCAACAAGTAGGAAGTTTTGCGCTGCTGTGTTGGATGACACAGTCATAGATGTCGACGGTTGTTCAGACATATTTATTATATCCAAAAGATTCCTCAACGATTCTTCAGGAACTTCCGATGGCGGGAGACTAACTTTTGATGAAGAAGGATATAGGGTGATCCCAGCTCCAAATTGCGATGGAGCGTTAGATGGAGGATCCTCCACAATCTCTTCTATGGCAATCAATCCAGGTGGAAGAGGTAGACCGTCAGGTTTGTAAAATATTTCTGGTGTCAAAGAAGGTATAGGTTCTGCAGTGACTAATGTTTGGGGAGTAACAGCTTCCGAATCAGCTGTAATGTCCTTTTGTGGCTGTAGAATTTCTTCTGTAGAGGCGGGGATACTAGAAATGTTTGGAGTGACCGGAGTCTCTAAGGATGTCAGAGTACTTGCTCCAATCAAACTAGGGGACTTCAATCTGGTCAAACGAGTTCGCTTTGTCTAAAATAGTTTTGTTTCTAGAGTCAATGACAGTTGACTCGTAAGCCTCCGTGAACGATGGGGTTTTGATTGACTTTCTTCAACGATTGCGGATTACTCAATCAACTCAAATAATGGGGAAAATGATTCCAAATTAAATGAATTTTAGATGCTTTGACACAACTTGTTTTTTCTATTTTTAAGAGTTGAGAAAAAACAAAAGATGACTCTAGTCGCCTTCGATTTTTAATGAGCCTGAAGCGACAAGTGCTTAGATGGACCTTTTCGTTTAAGGAGTCTGAAAAGGAAAGAAAGAGACTACTCTCGAAATCTAGACAGAGGTATTACCAAACCAATCGTAAAACTGCAGAATACTTTTTACAGTATGGCAGTCAATCTTCACGAATGTTGTGCTTAGTGCATTGCGATCGATAGGGCGGCAGACATGGCTTCCTAAGGACAAAGGATATAGCCTATTGTGGTCTCCCAATATATACTCGACGGTACGTGGGAGCACAAGTCCGTACTGGCAATTGTGATCTCAAAGAGGAGGAATCACCCAACCAACAATGAAAGCGATAGTTACCAGGCTTTACGACGTCGGAATACGTCTCTAGCCTAGACCTCTAAATGTTGTGCGTTAGGTTCCAAAGCGTTTTTATGGTCATTGAATTTATTTTACAGTTGATCTTGCTTAAGAAATTTTCCTTTCAGGTTCACCCGTGATGTAGATATATAACTCCTAAAATGCAGTCTAAGATGATAAACAATCGTTTAATCTTCTTTTTGCAATGAAAATCCTAGCTACTAAGGAAAGAGAAATGAGATTCTTTCAACATAGAGCACAAAGCACACAGTAGATGCACTGTCCTAAATCAAACCAACA
>APFE030528641.1:0-33395 GCA_000404065.3 Pinus taeda
ACCAAACTATTGAATGTTATCCCCACAAAAAATATGATCCCGCGGGGAAAGGAAGATTTTCCTTACAAAAGTACTGACAGCATGTAGATCAGGAATTAAATCGTAGCCTTTCCAAAATGGGGATCATATACCAAGGAAGGCCTACCTTAACTCAAGATTTATGAGGAGATTGGGTAAATTGAGTCAGCACTGGATTAAGAAACTACTACTAATGTTCCACAAATTCCAAAGACTGATCTACAAGCACCTTTATTGTACTCCATAAACTTTAGCATTCAAAACTTTGACAGAAACCAAAACTCGAGGAGCAAGAAAGTGAGAACCAGGAAGGTGGAAAACGGTTCAGAGGAAACAAAAAAATCTTCCTGGAAAAACTATACATCAGAAACCATTCCGGAATGGACACTTGGTCTCAATCAGGGGACATCCAAAAGTCTACCTGGATGCAATCGAGGATTTGCATGCAAATAAACAAAGGAGGTGGTTATACTTTAGAGGACCTTGTTCTACTTCTTTCTTAGAAATTTGAAAGATTTAAAATGCATTTGGAGATGTTTAAGAATGAAACATTTTGACAGACTAAGCAGCAGTAGCAAAACTCATACACACACCACCAGGAGCCTATCCTGAAACAAATATCTGCACAGGGCTTTGATATGACGAAAACAAATTTCAGAAGAGAAACCCTGGACCATAACGAATCTACAATTCCTGGCATATGGGGTCTTGCGACAAGAGGGACTAAAGCAGACTTCCTTTTAAATGAAAGATATCCTAAAACTAATACCAAGGATGACATATACTTCAAGAAACTATTATTTTTTAATGATTTGTATGGATTGAATGAAGGCCTTATTGGGAGATTCCAATTGCTTCATGGGTTTGTCTCTCTCTTAGGAATCCACATTCATTTTGGAATTATTATAACAAAGAATATATTGCATCCTTTGAGAAATGATTTTGAAGATGATTTTATAAGTGAATTTGGATAAGGATATGGGTTTGAACTGCTCAAAGGAGGAAATGTCCAAATTTGGGATTATAGTAATGAATGTGGAATGAAAATTACACAAGGTCTACCTCACATCATGGAGTATTCTAGATGTATAATTGGTTGGGTCCAGTATTTAAGCAATAATGCTGCAACTCCAAGGGCTCCCTTCTTTACTTTTATCAACGTGGTGGTTCGTAACAAACTTGGAAGTGACGGTGCTATATGCACAAGTACTAGCTCTTGTCGTGGCTGTCACTTGATCAACTGGCACAAGTCCGCTAGGAGCTTAAGCCAACTTCTATGAGATCTTAGAAGAAGCTTTTAACTGTGATGGATGAAAACTAACTCAAAAGAGGCTAGTCTACTTGCAGAAAGAAGCTGAAAGCTGAAAGGAAATGCAAACCCTAGCAAACCCTAGTTTTACCGACTAACCCTACTGGTGCAAGAAAAGAGATGAAAGCAGTGGAAATGGATGCCATTAACTTTTAGAAAGGTAATATGCATGTGACTAAGCTACTTCTACAATAAAATCTAGAAAAAAACATCTTTTTGTATTTTTGAGTAAGTTGTCAGAATTATTATGCATGTGCTTTAACTGTTTTTCACTGTGCAGAGGTTGATTGGCGAAAGGAAATGCTTGCAGGAGGTTGGGAAGGTGAGAAGAGGGCTAAGGTGTCCCTAGAAACCTTCCATAGAGTTTCACAGTGGTCGGATCTCAATAAACTATTTTCGTGATCTTCTACAGGAAGTCTACAGGGGTTCTACAAGATGTATTGTAGCTTCTACAGGATGTACTGTAGCTTCTACAAGATGTTCTGTAGCTTCTACAAGATGTTCCAAAAAGAGGATTTTGGAGGGTTAATGGAGGAAAAATGGTGGCATAGTGGAAATGGACGTTGGATAAGGATGCTAAGGGGTCTAGGACCTGGTGAATGAGGCTAAGGAGCAATTGGATTTTTTTGAGGATGGAGGTAGCAAGGTTGCACAAAAACGTAGAAATTAGGGCAAAGTGGGAAAATGTGGCAAATGAAGGGAAATAATTTGAGTTAGGGGATGGATCAGGTTGTATTCATGGAGGAAGGGTAGGCAAGAAGGTACCACAGGTGCTCTAAACGTTATTTTCCAAAATTGATCAAATGAAGGCTAGGAAAACCAAAGATCTAGCTAGTTTGACCTAATTCAACCTAGAAACCATATGCATGATGAACAAAAGTTTATTGGCAGAAAATCATGTAAAAAAAATATGGAAACCAAGCAAGAATAGATCCTAAACATGCAAGTACAACTTGTATCAACTTGTCTAACTAAAAATCTAACACTAGCAATTGCATGAAGAGGCAGAAATAGTGTTTTTGTGGCAACAAGTATGCCTTGGTCTCAGATCATGGTACCAAGGAGGGAGAGGTGAGATTAAGGGTTGCTTGATGCCCTTTTCTAAATATATTTTCTATACTCAAACTATCAAATCAATCTGAAGCATGAAAAGCTATTTTAATAATAAAAAACAACCTAAGTAACAAAGCAAGATTTTTATCTAGATAATAGATTTTATTCTAAGAATGTAGCAAAGGCACATAAACGTACACAAAGGAGGTACTCGGAACTTGGGTTGGGCCCAACCCCAAGAGCTACAAACTCCTAAGAAATATTAAAGCTGGTGCAAATCTGGATTCATGTTTACTGATCAAGAAATAATAGTTACATCCCAAAAACTGTCTACAAGAAAAAGCTCGAAATTGTGCTGATACAGAGCTGCACTAAAGTGCTAACCTACTTACTAAAATCTAAGTACAATCTAACTAAAAACTGACTAAAATTGAACTACAAACTGACTAACTCCAAAAGAGGCCCTAAGCCTTCTTATTTATTCAAATTTAGGACTCCAACAGTCCTCCTAAACTTTAGGGACTCGGTTGCCAAAACTTGCAGTTAACAATAGTCCTACTTGACTTGCTTGGCTGCCCCTTGTGCTCCAAGTTTTTGATTTATCTTAAAATCCTTCCATGATATTTCAATGTGGTTAGGAAAACCACCCCTATATGCTTTCTCAATGAGAACCCACGCAACATGTTTGTCTTTCTCCCCTAGACATATAGAATCCACATAAACACATCTTCCCACGACATTTCCAATCTCATATAGAGTTTCTTTTGACCACAACTCCAATGGAAGACCCGGGAGTTTTACCCAAATTAAATTGTTTATGGGGGTATTTTTCAGTGGATTACAGCCCATGTACCATCTGTGAAGTGCCAGGAAGCTCCTTCTATGTACCCATGGACGAGTCTAAATTTCTTCCTAGTCGCTGGCACTCAGAAAATGGAAGCAGTACCAATCCTTCATCAATTTGGCTATGATGGGGATGTAGCCAATCAAAGGTTTCCATTGAGATTGTAACCATTTTCTCATCTTGACATTTTCCATTTCAGGGAAATGCCACTGGCCAACCAAAGAAAAATATTGCAGGATTTCAATTCATTCTATAAGATAAATGTTGTCCAACCTAATCTCCGTCGAGGGTGGAATTTTTTTTTACAGGTTTAATATTCTTTCTGAAGAAATATGAAGATTCATGTTCTACATGGCCTCTTTGGAGATGGTCACTTTGGGATCCTTCCTGGGATGTTTGAGGGATTTGATAGTGATTTCCCACCAGGTCATCTATTTCCTGCGAGGGAATGACGATCATGTCATTCTGTTGAAAATGCAACAAGGTGATGGAGCTTGGTGAAAAGAAGTCGCCTTCACTAAGTGGGCCCGCAGGCTATTTTGGCGCAAATTCTATTTTTAGACATATGGATCATGGTCTACGAGTTGTAGGATGCTATTTGTGGATGATCGGTCAATTTGGTAAAAATAGATGGACCTCTATTTTTAGACATATGGGAAGAGTCTATTTTTAGACTGTCAGGCTAAAATAGAACAATCGAATATTATTAATCCTTAATAATATTTGGACTATAAACATTATCTTATTCTCTTGTAGCACTTTAGTTCGAGCTACGGATGTGGCACATGCAGCTGCCAGAAGGAAATACGTGGTTCCTATCAGTTAGCTAGAGCTATTGCATGGAGGACTTCAGTTAGGACGTTAGTGATTGAGTTCTGTGGAGTTGGATCAGGAGTTGATGGAGTTGTGTTCAGTTTGAATTAGTTGAGCTAGTTTTAGATAGTCTAACTGGAAAATACACTAGTGTTGAGGGGTGTGAATTAGTTATTAATTAATTCAGTAATTATTAACTCATAAAGCAACTAAGGAATACATCAGTTAACTCAGTGCATGGATAGTTTAGTGGCGAAAGGTCTTAGAGGTGAGTGAAAGGGCAAGACAGCTGTCAGTTGTGACTATAGTTGTGCATGGGATTTGCACAATCAATGGATTTAGTATTGCCACTGAGGATTGTGTGGTATATCCAAGGGGAAATATGAATTTGGATCATTCATTCATTGGTATTCTCATGTAGGATTGCGCAGTAGAGGCAGGCAAGCATCGAAGGAGATTTGAGCCAGTGATTGATTCAGATCTGAGCTAGTTTGTGTGTAACAGGTGGAGATAGTACTGAGTACTTATGAGGAGTATTGTCCTATGTAATGTTACATGTTCTCAATCAATATAATATACAGATAGTTGGGGGTTTTCAGCTGTATGCTTTCCTCGGGTACATATTGTGTTGATATGTGTGATTGATGCGTCAATGTGCGCATGCGATTGTTATTTTAATACTGCAAATTGATGATCAATGTAGAGGAGGTTATGTATTATGCATGTATTCCACAATTAGTATATAATCAGGATAATCTCTATGAATAAGTGTCATATTATTCAAAATTTCTACATGGTATTGGAGTTGGTTGATTTGTAGAAAAAGTTCTACAGGATATCAAAGCGAGGATTGATCATAAGATCTATTATTCAGAAAGTGTTTACATTTTATTTCTTCGGGAAGAGTCTGTAATCGGGCCAGCTAGCTTCTGGATTCATCCTTCTTTTGGAAGGTGAGATATTCAATGAATTCCCATATAGTCGATCTCTGTACAAGAAATACTTTGTTCTCACAAATTTTAGATCAGAAGCGATTGAGTTTTGAGCTGGTGGAATGGCGCTCAAGGATAAACTCAGAAACATCTAAGTGTGAGAATGGAGACAATATGCCCCAGTATCTCATGAAGTTCACTCAATGCTGGGATGAGTTGGGAAGTGTGGGGGTGACTGTGGATGATGAGGACTTGGTGAGCTTGGCTATAATTGGTCTTCCAAAGAGTTGGCATTCCTATCAAGACTCTATCAATGGTCGAGAGAAATTGCCAGGATGGGAGAAACTTTGGTCAGATCTTCTGCAAGAGGAGATCAGGAAGAATACCAGGGACGGATCTTCATCAAAGGCATCTGATGAAGAAAATTTCACTTTGGCTTCCAAAGTAAATAAGGGGAAGAACAAGAAAGCTTCTCATTCTGGTTCGAAAGGCAAGAAGCAGGACATGTCCAAGGTGAAGTGCTTTCACTGTCACCAACACAGACACTATGCCACAAATTATCTGTAGAAGAAGAAAAATAAGCAAGATGTTGGATCTGCAGTGAGAGAGGCCTTAGCCTTGCAGTTTGAGCTAGATTTTTTCACTGATTGCATGCTTGGTATCAACTTTGATGGGATTAGTATGGTTTTTGTATAGTGGTGTGTCTTTTCACAAGACAGGAGATCAAGAGTTGTTTTCTGATCTGGATGAGAAAGATCTTAGAGTGCACATCAAGATGGGCGATGATGGTAGATATAGTGCGACTGGTATTGGTACCATTTCCTTTGAGAGGGAGTCTAGTAAACCCTTCGTATTGAAGGAAGCGATTCATGTTTTAGGATTGAAGAAGAATCTTATCTCTGTGGCGATGTTAGAAGACAAGGGATATGATGTTGTTTTTAGTGAGGGAAAAGCTTTCCTGCATAGTAAGACAACTGGAGAAACCTGGAAGATAGGAGTTCAAGTCAAGAACCTTTATCAATTGCATGTACATGGCTGCGCAGCAATTGCATGCAAATCCTTGAGCAGCAAGGTAATTAATGGAGACTTGGTGGCTGAGAGGGAGGGTATATTACCTCTCAACATGCAAATCTAGAAGAAGTCTCAGACAATGGTGGAGGAGCCACGATGGATGCAACAACTTCAGGAGGTTGTGGAGTAGCTATAACAGGGGAAGCTGAGTGGAGATCAATTAGAGACATCTACTCACACAGAGACCTCCAGTAGGGGGAAAATCCGAGCCAGGTAGGCTGAGGGATCACATGCAGCCATACCTCTAGGTAGGAGGTGGGGCGATATAAAGTGATCATCCCAAGGAGGAGGGGTAGGATCGTTGAGGTGCCCAACCTCTTAGATGATACCTTGCTACATGAGCCCCGATGTGGAGTCGCAGGAATTGACTAATTGGGTAGAGACATACGTGGATGGAGCAGCAGAGAGAGCGACAGTGCAGGGAATCCCAAGACAGTGCATAGCTAGCAGGCTGCAGCAATGCGAGAGGCACAAGTGTTTTGCACAGTGCTAGGTGGAACAAAGAGGTGTGCAATGGTGCGAGATGCATGGAGATGTTGCAGTAGCGCAGATGTCAGAGAGGGAGCACTTGTTAGCAGCAGGTAGACATTCAGCATCAGAGTATGTTCCTAGCCCAACAGAGGGGTCAGTTGGGACTGTTTTTTGTTCCAATTGTTGTTGGAGCAAGTGGACCGCGTAGATGTCTTGCATACAGAAAAGTGCAGAGTTATAGGATAGCGGTTGCAGATAATCGATATCTTGCTGAGAGGGAGTGCTGAAAATGCAACAAGATGATGGAGCTTAGTGAAAAGAAGTCGCCTTCACTAAGTGGGCCCACAGGCTATTTTTGGCGCAAAGTTTACTTTTAGACTATGTCTATTTTTAGACATATGAATCATGGTCTATGAGTTGCAGGATGCTATTTGTGGATGATTAGTCAAGTTGGTAAAAAATATGGACCTCTATTTTTAGACATATGGGTGGAGTCTATTTTTAGACTACCAGGCTAAAAATAGAACAGTCAAATATTATTAGCCCTTAATAATATTTGGACTATAAACATTATCTTATTCTCTTGGAGCACTTTAGTTTGAGCTACGGATGTGGCACATGCAGCTGCCAGAAGGAAATACGTGGTTCCTATGGGTTAACTTGAGCTATTGCATAGAGGACTTCAGTTAGGACCTCAGTGATTGAGTTCTGTGCAGTTGGATCAGGAGTTGATGGAGTTGTGTTCAGTTTGACTTAGTTGAACTAGTTGTAGTTAGTCTAACTGGAAAATACACTAGTGTTGAGCGGTGTGAATTAGTTATTAACTAATTCACTAATTATTAACTCATAAAGTAGCTAAATAATACATCAGTTAACTCAGTCCATGGACAGTTTAGTGGAGACAAGTGTTAGAGGTGAGTGAAAGGGCAAGATAGTTGTCAGTTGTGACTATAGTTGTGCATGGGATTTGCACAATCAATGGATTGAGTATTGCAAATGAGGATTGTGCGGTATATCCAAGGGGAAATACGAATTTGGATCATTCATTCATCAGTATTCTCATGCAGGGTTGTGCAGTGGAGGCAGGCAAGCAGTGGAGGAGATTTGAGCCAATGATTGATTCAGATTTGAGCTAGTTTGTGTGTAACAGGTGGAGATAGTACTGAGTACTTGTGAGGAGTATTGTACTATGTATTGTTACATGTTCTCAATCAATATAACATACAGATAGTTGGCAGTTTTCAGCTGTTTTCTTTCCGCTGGTACATACTGTGTTGATATGTGTGATTGATGCTTCAATGTGTGCATGTGATTGTTTCTTTAATACTGCAAATTGATGATCAACGTAGAGGAGGTTATGTATTATGCATGTATTCCACAACTAGTATATAATGAGGATAATCTCTATGAATAAGTGTCATATTATTCAAAATTTATACACAGTCAACATGGACAGCCAATCTGTTGACAACATGGAAGGAATCTTACAAGACTCGGTCAGCTCAGCTGCTTTGACCATGGCCTTCGTGGCTAATGCGTCAGACCCCAAATCCATAGAAGCCAACCCCAGTGTACTATGCAAATCCTTAAAATAGGATTTTCGGCATAGGCAATATTTCATGCCATAAATAGGCAGGCCACTACAGAATATAATACCCAAAACGAGGAATGTATTGGATAGGAAACAGGTAGATTTGCCTGATGAAAGTACTGATAGCAAGGTGTCTCGAGATCTAAAATAGTTCCTTTCCCAGTCAATTATCATCGTGGCCTGATTCTTACAAGCCTCCAAATATCAAAGATGTTATGGAAAGTCACCTGTGGCTGATGCCACTGACCCTTAGACCAAAAAATATCTACCTCCTTTGTACTATATTGTCCTTTAAAAGGATATTGCGGGTCTGGAAATAAAACCTGCCTTTAATTGGTTTGATCAAACTATTGAATGTTATCCCCCAGAGTAGATATAATCCCACGTGGAAAGGAATATTTTCCTTACAAAAGTACTAGCAGCATGTAGATCAAGAATTAAACCGCAGTCTTTCCAAAACGGGGATCATATACTGAGGAAGGCCTACCTTAACTCAAGATTTATGAGGAGATGGGGTAAATTGAGTCAGCACTGGATTAAAAAACTACTACCAATGATCCACAAATTCCAAAGGCTGATCTACAGGTACCTTTCTTGTACTCCATAAACTTTAGCATTCAAAACTCTGACAGAAACCAAAACCCGAGGAGAAGGAAAATGAGAACCGGGAAGGTGGAAAACAGTTCAGAGGAAACAAAAAAATCTTCCCAGGAAAACTAGATGTTAGAAACGATTCCAGAATGGACACTTGGTCTCAGTTAGAGGACATCCAAAAGTCTTCCTGGATACAATCCAGTATTTGCATGCAAATAAACAAAGGAGGTGGTTATACTACCGAGGATCTTGTTATACTTCTTCCTCAGAAATTCAAAAGATTTAAAAGGCATTTGGAGATGTTTCAGAATGAAACATTTGGACAGACTAAGCAACAACAACAAAACTCAAACACACACCACCAGGAGCCTATCCTGAAATGAATATCTGCACAAGGATTTGATATGACGAAAATGTTTTTCAGAAGAGAAACCCCCGACCATAACGAATCTACAATTCCTGGCATATGGGGTCTTGGGACAAGTGGGACTAAAGCAGTATTCCTTTTAAACGGAAGATATCCTAAAACTAAAACCTGCGATGACATATACTTGAAGAAATATTATTTTTTAATGATTTTTATGGATTCGATGAAGTCCGTATTTGGAGATGCCAATTGCTTCATGGGTTTCTCTCACTCTTAGGAGTCCACATTCATTATTGAATTATTATCACAGATAATATATTTCATCCTTTGAGAAATGATTTTGAAGATGATTTTATAAGTGGATTTGCATAAGGATATGGGTTTGAACTGCTCAAAGGAGGAAATGTCCAAATTTGGGATTATAGTAATGAATGTGGAACGAAAAGTAGCCAAGGTCTACCTCACATCATGGAGTATTCTATATGTATAACTAAGTCAAAAAGTGGATGTATAATTCCTTATGGATGCGCTTGTTCTCTTAGAAACTACGAGAAATACCCTAAATCTCATTTTTATTTTATTTTATCCATAAGATACATGTTCTATTCTTTATTAAATAAGTAAAATAAAGTGGCTAACCATCCCTAGTATCATGTCTATATTAGCCCTAGAGTTCCCTAGAAATGTGCTCGAGAAGTGGGATGCACATTCATGAGCTATGTCTCTAAAAGATGTAGGTTGTCTTCCATTAGATTTTTTTATGGTCCCAATTAAGTCTATAGTCTCCTTATAATGATTGGTGTAATGATGGAAGAAAATTGTATTTTCAATCACTCAATGGAGTGATAATTCCCTAATTTTCATTTTCGCTTTTCTATATTTAAGAGAATTTTATGAAAATAGTTCTATAATTTTTTAAATGTAATTGTTGTTAGTTAGGAAGATAATTGATACCCTCATTTAGAAAACAATTTTGAATATATTCCTTAATATACAAGAGGACCTTATGAGCCCTTTAAAAAATATAAAGGCCAAGTAATGGTTGTGGCTTTTATGTCTTGGGAGTTTTATGGAACTAAATTTGCTGAGATTGTAAATTGTGGGGTCTAGAGGCCACCAAACATCCTTTATGGCTTGAATGGATGTGGAATATTTCAACTGTTTTGGATTTACCTTAAAATAGATGTAATGTTTGCCCATTGTGGGGGCCAATTCTAGAACAAATGGGTAGTGATATGATTCACCACTTACATAAATCCATTGCTTTATCTTTAAGTTTTGTAAAAAGGAAGCTCAAAGGTGGCACTAGTCTATTCTTTTAGCCACTTTGGAATTGCTAACATGCTAGTTTCTCCACGTCATTGAAATATTTTCAAGATGGACATCAATTAAACCTTCTTTCTAAGTAGTCCAAAACAATTCTGAAAGGGGGTCAATATGAGTAACCATCTATGCTATATTTCATCAACAGATAATAAAAAATTAAGATTTACACCAATGACTAGTCCTTCCAAGGAATATATGGAGTTATAGACAATATTTTACTAGAAACATGTTCTGCTGAAAATTAGGATTATAGAAATTTACATATATGAAATATTAATACAACTTTTGGAAGTGGCTTTCAAAATGGAATTAACATTTCTTTTAAGTTATGACAATCCCACTTGATCTACCTAAAGCAGCTAAAGCTAATAAGTCCCGTCATTAGGGAAATTTTGAAGTAAAAAATGGACTTCAAAATAAATAAATAAAATCTACAAAATTCAACCTTAATAGGGGCAACAAGATTAAATATGACAATTTCATGCATAGAGGTAAATAATTTTAGAGGGAAATGAAGGGAACTGTCTTTTGTAATTGTATTTTTGCCTTGTATTTTGATATGTTTAATCGAATGTCAGGTGGATGCACCCTTTGGATTTAAAATTGACTTCAAATCTAACAATTACCCATTTTGAATACTTTTGAGAAGCTCCACATCCCAAAAAGTAAAATATGAAAGAAAAAATGGTTTTCTTTCAAGTTAAAAAAACAAGAATAAAATGGGTTTATTTTCAACTTTTTCAATGTGGGTCTTCTCAAAAGTATGTTGATTGGGTACCCATCATATGAAAAAATTAATTCCACGTCTAATCTATTCTTCCACTTGACATTTTAGTGAATAGATAAATATATAAGTCATAGCGTCCAGTTAGTAAAGTAGTATACGTTATTGCACTGATAGGTGCTTTACAACTTGTTATGGTGGAGATGTTGTCATGTCCATAAATGAGGGAAAGAATTTAAATATCAATATGTTGTCGTATTCATAAAATAAAAGTTAGATCTAATAATAATGATAATAATAAACACTCAAATAAAAAACAAAAAAAATTGTTGACACCTAATCCTTGTGACTGGGCGAATTTATGTAAATGAATAAATTAGAAATATGAACAATCATTGGGAGATGAACTGAACAGTCTCTCCCTCATGTATATAATGAAGATCTACCTTTTGGAATAATACATGAATCATTTTTTGCTTCGTGTAGTTACTTCCTGGCCTGACATGGTATCAGAGCCAAGTTCCCAAAATAGTTGTAACTCCCTTCAATGTTGTTGTTGTGGGCTGTACGCTAGTCTGTCATATGCATTTTTATTTATGAACGCTGGCCCTATATGTCATATGCATTTTTATTTCTGAACGCTGGCCCTGTCTGTCATTTTTATTTCTGAATGCTGGCCTTATCTATCATATGCATTTTATTTCTGAACATTGGCCCTATCTGTCATATGCATTTTTATTTCTGAATGTTGGCCATGAACGTTGCGTAAAGGTGCAATTGTCAGCTATTCGAACCAAGTCTACCAGGATTCACGATACATGAAGATATTCTAAAGTTTGAAAATCAAATGCCACTGTTTGTGCCCATATTCCTGAACGTTCACTAAATGACTGGCCTCCTACGCACTGTTGCCCTCCATATCCCCTCGGCATCATGCCTTTCTGCTCTCCTCGTTATTATCTATTGGAAACGAAACCTCTGAAGGATCTCCATGAGAATGGATTCTTCGTCCTTTAAAATCTCTGGGTTCGTCACATCTGTTGTGCCCATTTTGTTTCACTGTTTGTTCTTCCCTGTCTTCACTGCACACTAAATAATCTCATTCCAATAGTATTCTCAAAAGTCAGCACTTAGAATTTACTCCAGATTGATCCCATGAAGCATAACCAAAACCGTGGTTGGTGCTGCGGTATCCTCCACCATAATTAGAGGTATATGAAGCCATTCTGCAGAAGATTACCAATTTAATAGATATGTTGAGGAACCTGTATGACAAAATTGAGAAGTTTTGTGATGCTGGTCTTGACAGGTTTGCTATAACAGTCGAGGATGATCAAATTTGGAATAGATTGATCTCGCAGACGTGGATGATTGGTGCTAGGTTCAAGTCAACACTTAGAAAATCGGCAATGTAGTTACAAATCTAATCTTGTTCACTAAATCAGAGGGTGAGGTACTCTGTGATTTAAAGCAAAATGATTGATTCTACTCAGATTGAAGTATATGCAAATGTTAGATTATAACACATTTGCTTGCTAATGGGAAACTCTATATGGAATTGTATAGTATATACATTGAGATTACATTAGCAAAGGCCAAATTCAGATAGCTTTGTTGCCTTTTCATGTAAAACAATTCAAGAACATTACAAAAAAATGATGAGGAAGAGATTTGAAATTTTTTAAGAATGCATAGGTGATCTATGTTTTATATTTTCATTAAAGACAAAGATAGTACATGGAGAGAATGCCCTTTTGAAATGTAAAAAAAAATACCACCAGAAGTACAATTTTACTGTATATTAGCAGAAGTATTTTTCTGTCAGTAGAATTTTTTTTTACAGAATGCATTCAATAATATCCATGGTGGGAATAGTTCTCACTGGCAAGGAGAACTATCCTGAATGGTCCTGGTGATAAAACACATGCTTATTTTCAATGAGTTGTGGAAAGGAGTGTGTGTCGGAGACAGAGACAATGAACCAGTACAACCTACCTCAGACAAAGAGCTCGTCATTTGGGAAACCAAGAACAGTAAAGCTTATGCATTAATCACACCATCTGTAAATGAAGAAGTGATTCGCCATATTTCATCATATTCAATTGCCTTTGAAGTCTTACAAAAGCTGAAAGAACTTTATGACTCACATTTTGCACTTGAAGTCGTTCAACTCATGATTAAACTCCCCACTCTTGAACTTCAAAATAATGATCCTCTTGCTCTTGCATCTGAAATAAAGTCTACAATGCATGATATCAAATCCGCTAAGGTTGAATTGGATATTCCACTTATCACTTTTCTCAAGGCACTTCATCCTACTTACTCCAATTATCTTGAGTCATTACAAGCAAATGGAAATCTCAAAGATATAACCTTTGACTCTCTTGTGAAAAAGTTTTCTGAAAGAGAGAAAGCTTTTGGAAAGAAGACAACCCCTGAATCATCTGAAGAGGTTGTGTGCCTTGCTCATAAAGAAAATCATCCTGCTCAAGATTCTACAAGAGGAAGAGGTGGTCGTAGATGAAGAGGAAGATATTTCAAAGGCAGTGGGCGCAGATATTCTCAAGGAGAAAAGGTAGATTTGCACTACATATGCTGCAAAAGAAATGGATCACATGATGCCTCTACATGCAAGCTACCATGGGACAAAATTGAGCAGAAAAGAAACCAACAAAAAGGTAAAATTGATGATACAGACAAAGGTAAAGCACCAGAATCCACTCACTATGTTGTGGCACAATGTAACATTGGAGTAAATGAGGATTTATTTAATTCTTCACTTACTTCTTGGAAAAATGTTTGGTTGCTTGATTCAGTAGC
Source organism: Pinus taeda (assembly GCA_000404065.3). Lineage (NCBI taxonomy): Eukaryota > Viridiplantae > Streptophyta > Pinopsida > Pinales > Pinaceae > Pinus > Pinus taeda. Next base: position 13,934 of record APFE030528641.1, read on the forward strand.
AACCTGCCTCATGACTCATAGAATTTTTTTTTTGAGGATTTCACTGACAATGTTGATGGAGCATTATACTTTGCAAACCAATCAAAATCAAGCCATCAGGGCTTGGCACAATTAGGGTTAAACTGCTTGATCATCTAGACTTTCTTCTGCATCATGTTCTATATCTCTCACAACGCAAGAGAAACTTGTTCTCCTTGGTCCACATCTGCCGGCAAGGTCACTCCATTCATATGTCTGATGGCAAGCTTGAGGTAAGAAAAGCATTAGACCACTCACTTTTCATGAGGGAAATAGAAGAAGAAAGGCTTCTCAAGCTGCAAGGAACCTATGTTGGTGCACAACATTTCTCATACAATTCTCATCATGAAGAAGGTAAACTTCCATCAAGTTTATTATGGCATGCTAGATTTGAACTATAAATAAATGGGATGATTGCATTCTAGGAAAGCATAGAAAACAGTCTTTTCATGATTCACATTCAAGAGCACATAGAAAACATGAACTCATTCATTCAAATTTATGTGGTCCAATGCATCTTCCTTCTACAAATGGAAATAAATAAATCATGACATTTATTGATGACTACACCAGAATGTGTTGGGTTTATTTATTGAAGAACAAATTTGATGCTTTTCAAACATTCAAGAATTTTCATAAATGGATTGAAAATGATAACCTCATATTGGGTCTATTCGCACTGGTAATTGAAAAGAATACACATCAAATGAATTTGAAAACTATCTTCGCCAACATGGGATCAAACATCAAACAACTGTACCATATAATCCACAACGGAATGGTGTAGTTGAAAGAATGAATAGAACAATCTTAAATATGGCATGATCCCTGCTCTTCTTCAAAAATGTAAAGATCATTTTTTGGGCTGATGTTGTTTTATGTGCTGCATATATAAAGAATAGATGTCCATCTAATGCTATAAGAAACAAGACTCCATATCAAAATGTGGTATGGATATTTTCCTTTGGTAAAGCATCTCAGGATCTTTGGTTCCACCTATTATGCCTTGATACCAAAGGTACATAGAAACAAACTTGGTGCTAGAAGTTGTAAGTGTATCTTCCCAGTGTATTCTAACACCTCCAAAGAATACCACCTCTATGATGAAGTAAAAAAGAAGTTTGTTGTATCTAGATATGTGATTTTCCTTGAATCATCCAAGACTAACAATGTTGTCGAGCGACAACTTGATTGATTGGATAGATTCGCAAAAGCAAAATCATTTCAAGAATTGAATAATCAGATTCCACATCTTGAAGGGGCGATTCCTATACTAGATCAACATGTGGAATCTTCTTCTGAAGAACACTCTTCCTCGCATGAAACTCCAACAACGGATGATGCTTTAAGTGATGTAATTGATAGAATTACTCAATCTTGATTCAGTCCCAACTCAATCAACAGAGTAGCCTGGACCATCTAAAAAGGTTCCCCCAAAGTGGGTGACAAATACACTTGAAATTTTTCATCTTGATGAAGTTGGAAAGATAGGAACTAGAAATTCAAACCGGAAAAATGGAGGTGATGTAGATGACTCTAATTCACCTCTTAATATGGATGTTTCTTATGATTGTGAATTGAACTTGTCTACAGATTTTGAACCAACTTCCTTGAAAGAAGCTACTTCTCATGATGAATGGGAAGAAGCGATGCAAAAGGAGTATGATGCCCTCATTAAGAATGGCACTTGGAAGCTCGTTGATCCTCCATTAGGAACCAAACCAATTGGATGCAAGTAGGTCTACAAGAACAAGTATAAAGATGATGGCTTAGTTGGCAAGCACAAAGCTAGGCTTGTGGCAAAAGGTTTTGCACAAAAGGAAGGGGTCGATTATAAGGATACTTTTTCCCTCACAGCAAAATGGGCTACCATCCAGACACTCTTTGCACTAGCAGCTCAGAATGGTTGGAAAGTCCATCAAATGGATGTAAAAACTGCTTTCTTTAATGGAGATCTAGAAGAGAATGTTTTCATGTCCCAGCCTGAAGGATTTTTTGTGAAAGGACATAAACATAAAGTATGCAAACTTGTTCAGTCCCCGTATGGCCTCAAACAAGCACCACGAACCTAGTATGAAAAACTAACTGAGCATCTTATGAAACTAAATTTCAAACATTTTGATCTTGATGATGCAACTTTGTTTGTCAAGAAAGTCGGCAAAAAAGTTGTATATATTGTGGTATATGTAGATGATCTTTTGATGATAGGGAACAATGAAAGCTACATTGCATCCATGAAGAAAGAATTGGGGAAAAGTTTTGAAATGACTGATTTGGGCTATGTTCATTACTATCTTGGCATTGAAGTAACCCAACATATAAAGTCCATATTTCTTTCTCAAAAGAAATACATTGGAGATCTGTTGAAGAGGTTTGGCATTTAAGAGTGTAATTCTCTTACTACTCTAATGGAACCAAACTTAAAGCTCACATCTATTGAAGGAAAGGAATGTGAGGATGCAAGAAAGTATAGACAACTTGTAGCAAACAATTTTGAATATATGCCTTAATATACAAGAGGACCTTATTAGCCCTTTAAAAAATTTAATAGGCCAAGTAATGGTTGTGGCTTTTATGTCCTAGGAGTTTTATGGAACTAAATTTGTTGAGATTGTAAATTATGGGGTCTAAAGGCCACCAAACATCCTTTATGGCTTGAATGGATGTCAAATATTTCAACTGTTTTGGATTTACCTTAAAATAGATGTGATGTTTTCCCATAGTGGGGGTCATTTCTAGAACAAATGGGTAGTGATATGATTCACCACTTACAGAAATCCATTGCTTTATCTTTAAGTTATCCAAAATGGAAGCTCAAAGGTGGCACTGGTCTATTCTTTTAGCCACTTTTGAATTGCTAACATGCTAGTTTCTCCATGTCATTGAAATATTTTCAAGATGGACATCAATTAAACCTTCTTTCTAAGTATTCCAAAACAATTCTAAAAGGGGGTCAACATGAGTAAGCATCTATGCTATATTTCATCAACACATAATAAAAAATTAAGATTTACACCAGTGACCAGTCCTTCCAAGAAATATATGGAGTTATAAATAGTATTTTACTAGAAACATCTTCTATTGAAAATTGGGATTATAGAAATTTACATATATGGAATATTAATACAAATTTCGGAAGTGGCTTTCGAAATGGCATTAACATTTCTTCCAAGTTGTGACAATCCCACTTGATCTACCTAAAGCATCTAAAGCTAATAAGTCCCATCATTAGGGCAATTTTGAAGTAAAAAATGGACTTCAAAATAAATAAATAAAATATACAAAATTCAACCTTAATAGGGGCAACAAGATTAAATATGACGGTGTCATGCATAGAGGTAAATAATTTTAGAGGGAAATGAAGAAACTGTTTTTTGTAATTGTATTTTTGATTCGTATTTTGATATGTTTAATTGAATGTCAGATGGATGCACCCTTTGGACGTAAAATTGACTTCATATATAAAAATTACCCACTTTGCATACTTTTGAGAAGCTTCACATCCAAAAAAGTAAAAAATGAAAGAAAAATGGGTTTCTTTCAAGTTAAAAATACAAGAATAAAATGGGTTTATTGTCAACATTTTCAATGTGGGTCTTCTCAAAAGTATCTAAATTGCGTACTCATCATATGAAAAATTTAATTCCACGTCTAATCTATTCTTACACTTGACATTTTAGTGAATAGATAAATATACAAGTCATAGCCTTAGTCCGTTTAGTATAGTATACATTATTGCACTGGTAGGTGCTTTACAACTTGTTATGGTGGAGATGTTTTGTGTCCATAAATGAGTGAAAGCATTTAAATATCAAGATGTTGTCGTATTCATAAAATCAAAGTTAGATCCAATAATAATGATAATAATAACCACTCAAATAAAAAACAAAAAATTTGTTGACACCTAATCATTGTGACTGGGTGAATTTATGTAAATAAATAAATTAGAAATATGAACAGTCATCGGGAGATGAACTGAATAGTCTCTCCCTCATGTATATAATGAAGATCTACCTTGTGGAATAACAAATGAATCAGTTTTTCCTTTGTGGAGTTACTGCCTGGCCTGACATGGTTTGAGAGCCAAGTTCCCAAAATAGTTGTAACTCCCTTCACTGTGGCTACTGTGGGTTGTACGTTGGTCTCTCATATGCAATTTTATTTCTGAACGCTGGCCCTCTCTATCATATTCATTTTTATTTTTGAATGCTAGCCCTGAACGTTGCCTAAAGACGCAATTGTCATTTATTCGAACCAAGTCTACCAGGATTCACGGTACATGAAGATATTCTGAAGTTTGAAAATCAAATGCCACTGTTTGTGGCCATATTCTTGAATGTTATCTGAATGATTGGCCTCCTACGCACTGTTGCCCTCCATATCCCCTCGTCATCATTCCTATCTGCTCTCCTCATTATTATTTATTGGAAACAATACCTCTGAGGGATCTCCACGAGAATGGGTTCTTCCTCCTTTAAAACCTCTAGGTTCACCACGTCTGTTGTGCCCATTTTGTTTCACTGTTTGTTCTTCCCTGTCTTCATTGCACACTAAATACTCTCATTCCACTGCCCAGCGAGTGAGATAGCTTTGACTACACCCAATTTTCAATAGAACAACACACAGATATGCGATTGGAGCATGTGCATTACCAATAGTATTGTCAAAATATGTGATATAATCTTTAAAGTCAACACTTAAAATTTACTCTAGATTGATCCCACGAAGCATACGCAAAACCCTGGTTGGTGTTGTGGTATCCTCTTCCATAATTAGAGGTATATGAAGCCATTCTACAGAAGATTACCACTTGAATAGATATATCAAGGAACCCGGATGACAAAATTGAGAAGTTCCGTGATGCTGGTCTTGACAGGGTTGCTATAACAGCCGAAGATGATCAGATTTGGAATAGATTGATCTCGCATACGTGGATGATTGGTGCTAGGTTCAAGTCAACACTTAGAAAACCGACAAGGTAGTTACAAATATGATCTCGTTCACTGAATCAGAGGGTGAGGTAATCTGTGATTTAAAGAAAAACGATTGATTCTGCTCGGATTGAAGTATATGCAAAGGTTAGATTAGAACCCATTTTCTTGCTAATGGGAAACTCTATATGGAATTGTATAGTATATACGTTGAGATTACATTAGTGAAGGCCATTTTAGATAGCTTTGTTGCCTTTTCATGTAAAACAATTCAAGAACATTGCAGAAAAATGATGAGGAAGAGATTTGAAATTTTTTCATCATGCTGAAAAAGAGGAGAAATGGATGAAAGGGGATCTAGGAGCAGTTAAGAATTCCTAAATATTCATTCATATGTGCAAGAAACAGCATAAACAAGATCATTTAAGTATACATGCTCATAGTTATTTCTGATGAAAACATACAAAAATGCAGAAATTGAACTTAAGGTGTAGTGAAACAAATCTTAAGCTATTCTTTTTTCCTGCAATTTAGAAGGCGGAACGGTGGTAAAAACATGAAAATTAACAGAGGAGAGGAGCACTTATTGAATCAGGTAGAAGCACAGGAATATCGTAATCACTCCTTGGCCAAATGAACACATCAAGTAGTTTCGAAATCCACGCTTTCAGCAATCTTTGATTATGGAAAATATGACATTTACAGTGCGGGTCTCTGCTTGGAGAAATTGCTGGGAGGCAGACTAAGAAATGTCTTAGACTCACTGACTAACCAACCTACCAACCAACCAACCCCTCACAACATTGTTCAGGGTGGTATATATAAGCAAAATATCTGAAAGACATTCATTACAATTGACCTAAACAGGTCTGCTAGAAAAGCTCTTCAAAAATCTAAGTGTTGTTGGAATTAAATGCAGGTAAATCCTTTTGGTTGCGCTAGGGGCAGCTGAATTAGAAAAGACTACAATGTGGCCCTTGGAGGCTTGATGCAGTGCTGCTGGTATGATTGTGCTTCGGGATCTGTAGTTTTTCTCTGGTGCGAGTTAAATGTGCAATGATTTTGATTTCAGGGCTTTGAGTGGCTTCACCCTCTTTCTTTGACTCAGCTGGAAGGTATTAAATGTTCTCCTACTTCGGGTTGCTACTTAAGATTTTCACTGATACTCTTTGCCGCTACATTGATGGTTTCCGCCGCCTACTGATACTCTTTGACACGCTTGATACCTAATGATTTGATCTGATACTCTTTAAATTCTGTCATCGATCCTCTGCTGTCTTTAAGCCAGATCAATTTGGCACAATCGGGCCATTTTCGGGCTTTTTCGGCGCAGAACGGGCCAAGGAATCAAAATATTCCCCAAAGATTCCCCGAAACAGCCTATTTCCCGTAGCGATGCGTGATTAGCGCTTCGCGCTAATCGCGCATCGAAAACTGCCTCTGTTTCTTGTTTTGGAGCTCCGAAATGCGATTTCTCTTCCTGCGCGAATTTTCGGCTTTGTGGCTGCTGACGTCAGCATAAAGTCAACAGTACGGTGGATGACGTCAGCCTACGGTGGGTCCCTGGTACAGAAGTGACATGGCGAGGTGCTGATACTGGAGGCGATGCGATGAACTTTTCTGATGCGATTGCAATATCGCATCGGCGGGGAACGGAAGGTAGTTTAGTTGGACATTTGGCGCTTGCGACCGCCGACCGCCGATATCGCGATATCGCGTCGGGTGGTGATGGATGGGTCATAACTTGCATGGAGAGGAAACTGCGATGTTGCAATCCGACCTGGCCTTCTATGGGCTGCGAAGTGTTAAGGAAGTCAGCAAGGGGATTGTTGTGGTCGGAAGGAGTAAGTAAGTGGGTACGAAAGGCGTTTGAGGCTTCGGAAGGGGTCCGATCTCCTCAAATGGATTTTATACTCTGGAAGGAGTCCATTGTATTTGGAAGATGGTTTGAAAGGATGGCATGAGGGTTCTTACTAAGTTTCAGGTAACTAAGCAATTCCCAGGGGTACTTATGGTTATTTTTCAACCAGGGGGAGGGATATTTACATAGGGGATGATTTACATAATACTAGTAGGGGATGGGAAAATATAGGGAGCTAAATAATAATGTTAGTGGTTAATATGGAGATGGTAAGAAAGCGCTAAGTTCAAGAGACCTTAGGTTGTTACAAGGGGGATAGAACCATTCTTCAGAGAGAGTATGGAATGACTTTCAGTAAAGTAGATCTTTACCCAAGAAAATGCTATGAAAATGATGAAACTTAAGAGGTATCAAGGAGATCTTGACCTCTTTTGGGGAATTTAGTTAATGATTGGGGGAAAGTGGAGAAGGGGAGTTAGTTATACCTCTTTTGAGCTTCTCGCATAGAACTGCCTGCTGATTGTGTCCTGAGTAAAGATGATGCCTGGAAATCTGCAACTGATCAGCAATTATGATTCAGCAACCTCAAGACTACCTACCCAGCCTACTTACCTAACATTTTTTCTTCTTTTGATTTGGGTGCACTTAGACTTGCAGACCCATCATTCGCTTTTTTCTCTTCATGCTTTCCTATCTACAGACTACCCTTATTTCATCCGAGGGCCCAGATTAAACTTTTGGGCTCCTCTGCTTCTCTACCTATCTACGAATCTGCCAAGATTAAGCTGTTTGGACAGATTTACATTCTCTATATTCTGAACAGGAAATTTAAACCTAGGGAGACCAAGATTAAGCTGTTTGGACCTCCCTTTAACTGAAACTTGGTGATACCGGGATAACTTCCCAAAAATTTGGAAGGCAATTAAATGAACTCTGAGTAGCCTTCTTTGGTTGGAGACTGTTAAGAAAATATGGAGCATTGAAGCATGCAAAGTATGACATATTTGGCCTCTAAAATGTCAATCATGAAATATGAGTAAGCTACTGCAGCAAGAGGCTAACAGTGGCTCCACTTGGGGATGGTTTCTCCTTGTGAGAAGCCAAGAACAACAGGTCAGAATGCCTTAGTCTTTAGCTGTTGCTGTTTTGTGCAAAATCATCTTCGTCAGCAGGTAGCACTATTTCCCTCTGAGTTAGGGAAGGAAGACATCGGCATGATTCTGGGTCTTCCTGGTCAGATGGAACAGTTGCATCTTCGGTAATAAGCCATGCAACTGATCCTCCAACTTTTGTCTTGAAAACAGAATCATACACAATCTGTAAGTCAGCAGGTAGCACTATTTCCCTCTGAGTTAGGGAAGGAAGACTTCGGCAGGATTCTGGGTCTTCTTGGTCAGATGGAACAGCTGCATCCTCGGTATTAAGCCTCGTAGCTAATCCTTCTGTCTTTACCTTGAAACCCAAATCATACTCAATTTGTAATTCAGGAGATAGCACTATTTCCCTGTGGATTGGGGGAGGGAGATTTTGGTAAAATTATTTAGGGTCCCGAAAACTATATGATTGTATTTGAGATTCCAAGACTTCAATTTCATTCTCATATCTTTCAACAACTAACTCAAGAAAAAGTTTATTCGGGCGGCCTGTTGTTTTTAACAACAACGCTCTGAAAAATTCTTCATTAAGCTCAAATTATGATAAAATTTTCCTGTATGCATCTAAAGCTTCATCAAATGAAAGATCTTCCAAGAATTCGGTCATTCTGTCTCACTGTTAATGCTTTGGAATATGGACTATTTGGCTGCAAAATTCTTTCGTTCCTCAGTGGAGCCTTTGATTGAAATTGAAGTGGAGTTGCCAGGTGGATGCCTTGACTTTGAAGTGCCTGATCTCTGTACACCATCAAAGATCAGAACTAAGCGTGAAAAGCTCTGAAGAAAAGGAGCACTTTCTCTAGAAAACGAGGTTTACAGAAACGAACAAGGCGCTTGAATCCCCAGTGGAGAACACAGGTACAGGTCGACCGAGACTTTCACAATTCAGTTTCTTCCTCTGTAGAGCTGCAGACTGGTTTAATGAATTTATCTGAGGAGGTCCCCAGTTGAGTCGCCATTATGTTATCACTGAGGTTGTCCCTAGGCTCCTTATAGGGATACGACCGAGGTAAACACAAACCAATCTTTGGATTGCAGGTTCTAGCCCACCTGCAACCAGAGAGGGTTCTCTCTTTAGTGTTTCGACTTTTGTTGATGATTTTTGGCTAGCTTTTGGCTCAGGGGTTTTTTGTTTGTGTTTGGATGGAAGGTAGGAATCTCAAACAAAGAGGCAAGGTATGGTGTGATAAGTTTCGAACCATTGGGCGTGGATTCGTGGATTAAGGCCTGCTATAGCGTTTTCTTGGTCACAAGGGGATTATGGAGCGGGATAGGCACACAGGATACAATTATCAATCTACTGAAAGGATGGAATGAAAATCAGGGATGAAAGGCAAAGGAGAATCATTTCATCATGCTGAAAAAGAGGAGAAATGGATGGAAGGGGATCTAGGAGCAGTTAAGAATTCCTAAATATTCATTCATATGTGCAAGAAACAGCGTAAACAAGATCATTTAAGTATACATGCTCATAGCTATTTCTGATGAAAACATAGAAAAATGCAGAAAATGAACTTAAGGTGTAGTGAAACAAATCTTAAGCTATTCTTTTTTCCTGCAATTTAGAAGGTAGAACGGTGGTAAAAACATGAAAATTAATAGAGGAGAGGAACACTTATTGAATCATGTAGAAGCACAGGAATTTCGTAATCACTCCTTGGCTAAATGAACAGATCAAGTAGTTTCGAAATCCACGCTTTCAGCAATCTTTGATTATGGAAAATATGACATTTACAGTGCGGGTCTCTGCTTGGAGAAATTGTTGGGAGGCAGACTAAGAAATGTCTTAGACTCACTAACTAACCAACCTACCAACCAACCAACCCCTCACAACATTGTTCAGGGTGGTATATATAAGAGAAATATCGGAAAGACATTCATTACAATTGACCTAAACAGGTCTGCTAGAAAAGCTCTTCAAAAATCTAAGTGTTGCTGGAATTAAATGCAGGTAAATCCTTTTGGCTGCGCTAGGGGCAACTGAATCAAAAAAGACTACAATGTGGCCCTTGGACGCTTGATGCGGTGCTGCTGGTATGATTGTGCTTCGGGATCTATAGTTCTACTCTGGTGTGAGTTAAATGTGCAATGATTATGATTTGAGGGCTTTGAGTGGCTTCACCCTCTTTCTTTGACTTAGCTGGAAGGTATTAAATGTTCCCCTGCTTCAGGCTGCTGCTTAAGATTTTCACTGATACTCTTTGCCACTACATTGATGGTTTCTGCCGCCTACTGATACTCTTTGACACGCTTGATACCTGATGATTTGATCTGATACTCTTTAAACTTTGTCATCGATCCTCTGCTGTCTTTAAACCGGATGAATTTGGCACGATCGGGCGATTTTCGGCGCAGAACGGGCCACGGAATAAAAAGATTCCCCAAAGATTCCCCAAAACGGCCTATTTCCCGTAGCGATGCGCGATTAGCACTTTGCGCTAATCGTGCATCGAAAACTACCTCTGTTTCTTGTTCTGGAGTTCCGAAGTGCGATTTCTCTTCCTGCGCGAATTTTCGGCTTTGTGGCTGCTGACGTCAGCAGTACGGCGGATGACATCAGCCTGCGGTGGGTCCCTGGTACAGAAGTGACATGGTGAGGTGCTGATACTGGAGGCGATGCGATGAACTTTTCTGACGCGATCGCAATATCGCATCGGCGGGGAACGGAAGGTAGTTTAGTTGGACATTTGGCGCTTGCGACCGCTGACCGCCGATATCGCGATATCGCGTCGGGTGGTGATGGATGGGTCATAACTTGCATGGAGAGGAAACTGCGATGTTGCGATGAGACCTGGCCTTCTATGGTCTGCGAAGTGTTAAGGAAGTCAACAAGGGGTTTGTTGTGGTCGAAAGGAGTAAGTAAGTGGGTACGAAAGGCGTTTGAGGCTTCGGAAGGGGTCCGATCTCCTCAAAGGGATTTTATACTCTGGAAGGAGTCCATTGTATTTGGAAGATGGTTTGAAAGGGCGGCATGAGGGTTCTTGCTAAGTTTCAGGTAACTGAGCAATTCCCGGGGGTACTTATGGTTATTTTTCAACCAGGGGGAGGGATATTTACATAGGGGATGATTTACATAATACTAGTAGGGGGATGGGAAAATATAGGGAGCTAAATAATAATGTTAGTGGTTAATATGGAGATGGTAAGAAAGCGCTAAGTTCAGGAGACCTTAGGCAGTTACAAGGGGGATAAAACCATTCTTCAGAGAGAGTATGGAACGACTTTGAGTAAAGCAGATCTTTACCCAAGCAAATGCTATGAAAATGATGAAACTTAAGAGGTATCAAGAAGATCTTGACCTCTTTTGGGGAAGTTATTTAATGATTGGGGGAAAGTGGAGAAGGGGAGTTAGTTATACCTCTTTTGAGCTTCTCTCATAGAACTGCCTGCTGATTGTGTCCTGAGTAAAGATGATTCCTGGAAATCTGCGACTGATCAACAATTAGGATTCAGCAACCTCAAAACTACCTACCTAGCCTACTTACCTAACATTTTTTCTTCTTTTGATTTGGGTGAACTTAGACTTGTACACCCATCATTCTATTTTTTCTCTTCATGATTTCCTATCTACGGACTACCCTTATTTCATCCGAGGGCCCAGATTAAACTGTTGGGCTCCTCTGCTTCTCTACCTATCTACGAATCTGCCAAGATTAAGCTGTTTGGATAGATTTACATTCTCTATATTCTGAACAGGAAATTTAAACCTAGGGAGACCAAGATTAAGCTGTTTGGACCTCCCTTTAACTGAAACTTGGTGATACCGGGATAACTTCCCAAAAATTTGGAAGGCAATTAAATTAACTCTGAGTAGCCTTCTTTGGTTGGAGACTGTTAAGAAAATATGGAGCATTGAAGCATGCAAAGTATGACATATTTGGCCTCTAAAATGTCAATCATGAAATATGAGTAAGCTACTGCAGCAAGAGGCTAACAGTGGCTCCACTTGGGGATGGTTTCTCCTTGTGAGAAGCCAAGAACAGCAGGTCAGAATGCCTTAGTCTTTAGTTGTTGCTGTTTTGTGCAAAATCATCTTCGTCAGCTGCCTTATTAGTCCTACCTACCTACCCTAACCAGCACTTACTTTGCTATCAGGTGAGATCAAATAACCAGTGCAACCACTTAAGCAACTGAAAAAAAAGATAAACTCGCTAAATGATGGTTTTTGAACTTTGAAGCATTATTCGGTCATGTGCCCCCATAATCAAAGTTGTGGCATAGAACGGTTGCTGTTGATGTATTTGGTCTTCGTCGAGAAAGCATGCCAAAGAACTTGCATCAGGAAGAAGTTCCATGTAGTCTGCAATAGGATCAATAAAAACATTATGTGGGAGAGTTTCTTCTTGGTCTTCTTGGTCAGATGGAACAGTTGCATCTTCGGTAATAAGCCCTACAACTGATCCTCCATCCTCTATCTTGAAAACATAATCATACACAATCTGTATGTCAGCAGGTAGCACTATTTCCCTCTGAGTTAGGGAAGGAAGACATCGGCATGATTCTGGGTCTTCTTGGTCAGATCGAACAGTTGCATCTTCGGTAATAAGCCATGCAACTGATCCACCAGCTTCTGTCTTGAAAACAGAATCATACACAATCTGTAAGTCAGCAGGTAGCACTATTTCCCTCTGAGTTAGGGAAGGAAGACTTCGGCAGGATTCTGGGTCTTCTTGGTCAGATGGAACAGCTGCATCCTCGGTATTAAGCCTCGCAGCTAATCCTTCTGTCTTTACCTTGAAACCCAAATCATACTCAATTTGTAATTCAGGAGATAGCACTATTTCCCTGTGGATTGGGGGAGGGAGATTTTGGTAAAATTCTTTAGGGTCGCGAAAACTATATGATTGTATTTGAGATTCCAAGAGTTCAATTTCATTCTCATATCTTTCAACAACTAACTCAAGAAAAAGTTTATTCGGGCGGCCTGCTGTTTTTAACAACAACGCTTTGAAAAATTCTTCATTAAGCTCAAATTCTGATAAAATTTTCCTGTATGCATCTAAAGCTTCATCAAATGAAAGATCTTCCAAGAACTCGGTCATTCTGTCTCACTGTTAATGCTTTAGAATATGGACTATTTGGCTGCAAAATTGGTTCGTTCCTCAGTGGAGCCTTTGATTGAAATTGAAGTGGAGTCGCCAGGTGGATGCCTTGACTTTGAAGTGCCTGATCTCTGTCCACCATCAAAGATCAGAACTAAGCGTGAAAAGCTCTGAAGAAAAGGAGCACTTTCTCTAGAAAACGAGGTTTACAGAAACGAACAAAGCGCTTGAAACCCCAGTGGAGAACACAGGTACAGGTCCACCGAGACTTTCACAAGTCAGTTTCTTCCTCTGTAGAGCTGCAGACTGGTTTAATGAATTTATCTGAGGAGGTCCCCAGTTGAGTCACCATTATGTTATCACTCAGGTTGTCCCTAGGCTCCTTATAGGGATACGACCGAGGTAAACACAAACCAATCTTTCGATTGCAGGTTCTAGGCCACCTGCAACCATAGAGGGTTCTCTCTTTAGTGTTTCGACTTTTGTTGATGATTTTTGGCTAGCTTTTGGCTCAGGGGTTTTTTGTTTGTGTTTGGATGGAAGGTAGGAATCTCAAACAAAGAGGCAAGGTAAGGTGTGATAAGTTTCGAACCATTGGGCGTGGAGTCGTGGATTAAGGCCTGCTATAGCGTTTTCTTGGTCACAAGGGGATTATGGAGCGGGATAGCCACACAAGATACAATTATCAATCTACTGAAAGGATGGAATGAAAATCAGGGATGAAAGGCAAAGGAGAATCATTTCATCATGCTGAAAAAGAGGAGAAATGGATGGAAAGGGATATAGGAGCAGTTAAGAATTCCTAAATATTCATTCATATGTGAAAGAAACAGTGTAAACAAGATCATTTAAGTATACATGCTCATAGCTATTTCTGATGAAAACATAGAAAAATGCAAAAATTGAACTTAAGGTGTAGTGAAACAAATCTTAAGCTATTCTTTTTTCCTGCAATTTAGAAGGCGAAACGGTGGTAAAAACATGAAAATTAACAGAGGAGAGAAATACTTATTGAATCATGTAGAAGCACAGGATTTCCGTAATCACTCCTTGGCCAAATGAACACATCAAGTAGTTTCGAAATCCACGCTTTCAGCAATCTTTGATTATAGAAAATATGACAGTTATAGTGCGGGTCTCTGCTTGGAGAAATTGTTCGGAATCAGACTAAGTAATGTCTTAGACTCACTGACTAACCAACCTACCAACCAATCAACCCCTCACAACATTGTTCAGGGTGGTATATATAAGAAAAATATCGGAAAGTCATTCATTACAATTGACCTAAACAGGTCTGCTTAGAAAAAATCTTCAAAAATCTAAGTGTTGCTGGAATTAAATGCAAGTAAATTCTTTTGGCTGCGCTAGGGGCAGCTGAATCAGAAAAGACTACAATGTGGCCCTTGGAGGCTTGATGCAGTGCTGCTGGAATGATTATGCTTCGGGATCTGTGGTTCTACTCTGGTGCGAGTTAAATGTGCAATGATTATGATTTGAGGGCTTTGAGTGGCTTCACCCTCTTTCGTTGACTCAGCTGGAAGGTATTAAATGTTCTCCTGCTTCGGGCTGCTGCTTAAGATTTTCACTGATACTCTTTGCCGCTACATTGATGGTTTCTGCCACCTACTGATACTCTTTGACACGCTTGATACCTGATGATTTGATCTGATACTCTTTAAAATCTATCATTGATCCTCTGTTGTCTTTAAACCGAATCAATTTGGCACGATCGGGCGATTTTCGGGCTTTTTCGGCGCAGAACGGGCCAAGGAATAAAAAGATTCCCCAAAATGGCATATTTCCCGTAGCGATGCGCGATTAGCGCTTTGCGCTAGAACAAGAAACAGAGGCAGTTTTTGATGCGCGATTAGCACGAAGCTAATCGCGCATCGAAAACTGCCTCTGTTTCTTGTTCTGGAGCTCCGAAGTGCGTTTTCTCTTCCTGCGCGAATTTTCGGCTTTGTGGCTGCTGACGTCAGCAGTACGGTGGATGACGTCAGCCTGCGGTGGGTCCCTGGTACAGAAGTGACATGGCAAGGTGCTTATACTAGAGGCGATGCGATGAACTTTTCCGATGCGATCGCAATATCGGATCGGCGGGGAACAGAAGGTAGTTTAGTTGGACATTTGGCGCTTGCGACCTTCGACCGCCGATATCGCGATATCCCATCGGCTGGTGATGGATGGGTCATAACTTGCATGGAGAGGAAACTGCGATGTTGCGATGCGACCTGGCCTTCTATGGTCTGCGAAGTGTTAAGGAAGCTTTGTTGTGGTCGAAAGGAGTAAGTAAGTGGGTACGAAAGACGTTTGAGGCTTCGGAAGGGGTCCGATCTCCTCAAAGGGATTTTATACTCTGGAAGGAGTCCATTGTATTTGGAAGCTAGTTTGAAAGCACGACATGAGGGTTCTTTCTAAGTTTCAGGTAACTGAGCAATTCTCGGGGGTACTTATGGTTATTTTTCAACCAGTGGGAGGGATATTTACATAGGGGATGACTTACATAATACTAGTAGGGCGATGGGAAAATATAGGGAGCTAAACAATAATGTTAGTGGTTGATATGGAGATGGTAAGAAAGCGCTAAGTTCAGGAGACCTTAGGCTATTACAAGGGGGATATAACCATTCTTCAGAGAGAGTATGAAATGACTTTGAGTAAAACATATCTTTACCCAAGCAAATGCTATGAAAATGATGAAACTTAAGAGGTATCAAGCAGATCTTGACCTCTTTTGGGGAAGTTAGTTAATGATTGGGGGAAAGTGGAGAAGGGGAGTTATTTATACCTCTTTTGAGCTTCTCGCATAGAACTGCCTGCTGATTGTGTCCTGAGTAAAGATGATGCCTGGAAATCTGGAACTAATCAGCAATTAGGATTTAGCAACCTCAAAACTACCTACCCATCCTACTTACCTAACATTTTTTCTTCTTTTGATTCAGGTGCACTTAGACTTGCAGACCCATCATTCTATTTTTTCTCTTCATGCTTTCCTATCTACAGACTACCTTTATTTCATCCGAGGGCCCAAATTAAACTGTTGGACTCCTCTGCTTCTCTACCTATCTAAGAATATACCAAGATTAAACTGTTTGGACAGATTTACATTCTCTATATTCTAAACAGGAAATTTAAACCTAGGGAGACCAAGATTAAGTTGTTTGGACCTCCCTTTAACTGAAACTTGGCGATACGGGGATAACTTCTCAAAAATTTGGAAGGCAATTAAATGAACTCTGAGTATCCTTCTTCACTTGGAGACTCTTAAGCAAATATGGAGCATTGCAGCATGCAAAGTATGACATATTTGGCCTCTTAAATGTCAATCATGAAATATGAGTAACCTGCTGCAGCAAGAGGCTAACACACCTAATGGGGAGGGACTTTTTACAACCCCAATTAAATTTACACAAGTATGCCATGTAAACATTTGAAAAACAAATGGAATGAATAATGGGAAGCAAATTCCAAAGATATACGGTGGTTACTTGCTAGGATATTTAAATTTTCCTTACAAAAAAAAATGGAGCTGGCACATAACAACTAATAGCTAGGGGAAAATGCAAATTTTCTATTTTCTAATCAACATGTTCTTTTACAGCTCTGAACAAGAAAATAGGGACAAGAAAAATTCAAATGAAAAATGGGTAGGCTTCAACTGTTAAGTTTTGTTGATCACTAGGTACAAAAAACAAAACAAGAACATTTTGCATTCGTTGACAATATTCTACTTGTAGGAGTTAATGTTAGGTGTGTGTGTGTGTGTGTGAGAGAGAGAGAGAGAGAGAGAGAGAGAGAGAGAGATTGGAACTAATAGGACAATACAATAAAGGGAGAGAAAAAGGGAAAAATACAACTACTAGAGAAAGGGTAGCATAATAGGGAATTCATATAACAAGGGACGCCACAAAAAAGAAGGCAAGAGAGGGTTCAAACTATTAAGGGGGAAATTATTTCTGAATAGCGAGGATAGGAACACAAAGAAAGAGAGGAGAAAGATGAAAAAATTAAAAATGAAATAGGAGGACATAGACAAAATGGAATTCCTAAGAATAATGTTTAACAACAAAGGAATATTGTTTTGGTTAGAAGCGGTAGTAGGAAGAAATCATTACCACGTGAGGAATTAATTACCTCTCAAGTCCCCATTAGCTAGAGGGTGGAGGTAGTGTTTCTCGTAAATCCCTAAGGGCTTGGGTGAAGGAACTACTCCTAGAAATTTTCTAAAATATTTGTAGAGGCTTCCTTGAGGTAGCTTGACTTTATTTTGAATTATGGAGTCACTAAATTGGGTGGAACTAGAGTGTTGAGCTCTGAAGGGCAGAGACAACTAGTCCCTAGGATCCCTCTACACTTTGTGGATGACATCTAAGTTGGTTGGTGGAGATGGAAGAATCTATAGAGTCCTTAGTTCAACTAGTGGTTGTGTCTAATCCATAATCAAAAGGTCTATTAGCCTCTAGAATCTAGCTAGGGGGTGACAACTATAAGTGAGAGTTTGGTTGTAGTTGTCAGTGGTTGGGTGGAGAGTCATTTTTGGAGACTTAGTTTCTCAAAAAAATTCAAAATAATTGTTTCTCATGTATTTCTAATAAGAATGAATATATGTTTAGAATTTCTAGTCTTAAATGGCATTATAAATGCATGGGGCATGGTTTGTGTATTTATTGTCTATAGGGTTGAATAATATAATGTGGGATTTTTTAAAAGGTATTAGAATAACATGTGGTTGTATTGGTTATGCTCATGTAGTAACCAACATGGAATATTTTCTTATTACAATGACATGATTTTGTGTGATTACAACCTCTTACTACTACTATGAATGCATTACTATGCATGCTTCTATGTGAAAATTACTTAATACAATCCACATGAGGATGTGAATGAATGATTCATCATATGAATGGTCTTAAAATAATACCCCCATTGTAGGTATTCACTTAACTATGAAAGAATGGTACCAGCTAATGGGATTACATAATTTGTGTTGGAGAATAATGGTGAATGAAATATAATTTGTTCTGATTACATGTTTGAATTCTTGCATAAGTTTTAATAGAGTTTTTGTATACCAATTAGTCCATTCAGGATTGAGGAGAAGGAGGCATTTTAGCCACATTCATGCATTTTATTAGACATGCATCATACTTTGGGACTTTTTCACTTATTTTCTCAGTTGGTAAGCCTCTCAATTGAAAGAAAGTAGGTTTTTCTACTATGCTAATGAGCTTTCTTATCTCTCTATACTTTTGGAAAGAAATGCACTTCAAAGTGTTATTGGTTTGGTGCTATCCTTATGATTGATTGTTTCCCAGGTGTGTTCATAAAAAAGTTATGGACTTATTGGCCATTAGATGCTAGTAGTAGTGCTTGAAAATCTTGAAAAGTTAGAAGAATTATAGCGCTATCAAAGTGTTGGAAAAAGCGAAAAAATTGACTTAAAATTGAAATTTCTAGTTAACACATTGGTTAGGTCAAAGGTCTTGTGGTGAGTTTCGCCCCAACCTACGGTAGGTTAACCTATGCCCAATGCAATTTTTGTGCTCTTAACCTGCAAGACGATACCAGAATACCAAATATGTGAAGAAATATACCCAGAACATAGAACAGTGAGAAACAACAACAAGTATTTTATTATTCAGAAAGCAATGTCCACTTGCCTCTTTGAGGGGGAAACCTCCAATATAGCCGAGCTCGATTACAAAATAAGACATGATGCTCCTCGTAGGGAGTCTCTATCCTTTATATATGATTCGTACCTACAATACCATGGTTCTTATTAATACCATCTATCTAATACCATGGCCCATTTGCGACTAACTGTGGTCCTCTCATTAAATGCAGGTTAACCACTTACAATTATTAATATGGGCTTTATTGACTCTTTACTTAGCTATACTTATGACTCGATCCTACTACATAAATAAGGGGGTCAGGGTGGGATCCTAACATGCACTCCCCCATAAGAATAGCCTTGTCGTCAAGACTGAAGCTGCGGAAACTGCTAAAGAATAGTGGTCGGTTCCCAGCTTGCATCTTCCAGAGACGTATCTTTCCACTTGATGAGGACATCCTGTAGGTTTTAACCCCGTACATAAATTACCTGCATACGAATTCTAAATCACAGGAAAAATAAAAATGCGAGAGCATAACACATAAAACACATATACACAGAGATTTCCCACTTGATCTCAAAACCGAGACTACCAGTTTGATTTTTCATTATTTTCCTTTCAATGTTACAATACATATTTATACATGCCGAAGCATCCAATACCATGGACTTAAAAACCATCACGTCCAATACCATGGGCCAAAAAACCATTGATCCAATACCATGGACCAAAAAACATCGCGTCCAAAAAACATGTGTGAAAATCATGCACAAAACCATAGGTGGGTCCGCCCAACCTAACATAGGGTCCAAAACCAAAATTTTCCGGGGCGCTGCCC
>APFE030528646.1:0-12904 GCA_000404065.3 Pinus taeda
AAGTATAAATAAGGAAGAATTGTTAAAAGATCTAGATAATACTGATTCACCCCCCCTCTCAGTATTATTTTCAACAAAGTCGATAGGAAGCAACCCATCGCAAGAGGGCCTATGACACAAAAATCATGTCAAAGTTTTGAAGAACAAATTTTGAATGATTCAGTACTGACTCAAGGATGGCCAATGTGATTAAAGGCTATGAATTTCAAGGTAATTTTGACTGAGGTTGGACTTCTCCTAAACATATCACTGAAACGAAATTTCAACTTGACAACATTTGAATAAAAAATAAGACCAAAAACCAATATGAAGAATTTCAATGAGGTATGATTAGCTGGGAGACAAATGGATTTCCGAACCCAGACACAAAAGTGGCAGGTTGGCATGTTCAAGAGAGACATACTTCCTTTTATAATACAAAAACAAATGTTTCTTTCCAATTCCCCCCCACCATTACTAGAAAGTGCCTCTTTATTTTTATGCAAGTTTGAGGAGGATAACATATGCTTGTCCTATAAGCTCATACTTCGGATGAGTCCTTCAGAGTATTTTTAATGAACCCTAGGAAGGGGTGGTTCGGTCTCATCATGACTAATGAGTCCTACACTGTTTACATTTTACGAGTCCAATGAAAGGGTAACTTGATGTCATTTTCATATTTAAAGAGTTTGAAAAAGACATAAAAAAAGAAAAATCATACATCTCTTTCAACGTAAAGTTTTAATAATCCTGAAGAAAGTAAAGCTCGACATTTTCATATTTAGGGAGTCAGGGAAAAACATAAGTAAACTCGAAAATTTCCTTTTTCATGGATTTAGTCTCTCAAGCCCAGAAAAGGGTAAAATAATGCAGGAGAGAACTCTTTTGACGATTATTAGTCAAAGTATATTTTTTTTGTAAATAGTCTACAAGATTCGTAAAATGGGTAAACTGATATCAAGTAGAGTTTTTTCATTTACTTTAATGAGCTTGAAATAAACAAGCATCCTCGATCATGGCTTCCAATTGATCTTCATCAGAAGGAAGAATAGTTCTCTAGAAGAAACACATGCGAAGGGAAGTAATAGGGATAAGAAATCGGGTTCAAATGTCCCCATTGAAGGGTTCACCATGTCAATTTCGGGATCTAAGTCAAAAGAAGTCAAGAAAATGGTGAGAGGCTCGTTTCCATCGCCAACTAGAAACGTGGGACAAGTTAACACATAATTAACCTATGGTGGGGTAGATACCACTTGCATATAAGGAACATTCAAGGAATTCATATGGTTGGTAGTAAAATCGAGACCAACGAACAAAATTTGGTCAATAGTCACAATGTTTCCAATGTGAGGGAAAGACATCACTTGAAAGAGTGTGGACATAACAACTTTCATGGCATAGACATCATCTTGCACAAGGAGCAAATTAAAATCCAAGGGGCCTTAGACCACCATAACATCAATACAAATAGTTTTACCTTCCAAGGTAATGGGAAACTTAGGAAGGATCCCTAAAGGTTCACTAATAGTTTTTTAGAAGCCAACAGATTCAATGTAACAAACACAAGCTGAGGGGAACCCAAAGCTTTCCAAGCGGTTGAGGATAAAATACTAACAGAAGCACCTTCATATACACTTTTGTGATGCACATTCTTATCATGAGCCTTCACAATGATTTGGAAAGGGGTGGAAGAAGGAAGATAAGTCTTTGTCAATCTACTCCAATAAAGGAAATAACCTCAATACTTGGAGGGGGTTTCATGTAAATGTGTGAAGTTCCCCCTTATGCAGTGGAACCTGAAGTAACAAAAAGAATCCAAGTGGTATTCACTTTACTCTCTAAGGCGAGAGTGGGATCGACCAAATATGGAATCTATTCAACCAATGGTTCACCAACCTGAGTGATACATGTTTCACTCTGCAATGGAAGTGGGATTGAATTTACTTGGAATTAAATCAAACACTTCGTCAACTAACAGTAGCTTGGGAGAAATATTATGGTAACCAGCTGGAAGTTGTTTCTATGGAATAGTAAGGCTTTCCAACGATATTTAGGCTTCATCCATGTGAGGGAAAAGGTGATTTTGAAGACTCCCTTTGCATAACCTGTAATGAAACCCAACTTTACCCTTTTTCCATGGAACCTTAGAATCACTAGTTGATGGATCAACAGTAAGTTGATAATAATTTTTATACCGCACTTCTAACACCTTTGGAATACCTAGACAATCAATAAGAAGGTAGTCACCCTTACAAAGTTTGCAAGGGAATTTGGGCTTGCGACGTATTTTGAAGGGTTCCTCAAAATTATCCATACTCAGAGAAATTGTTGGCTGGTTTGACTCTTTCTTATCTTGATTCTTTGTCTTATTCATTTGCTTCTTCTTCTTAGCCACATGGTTATTAGCATCAAGACTTTCACCAAGCGAAGAAAAATAAAGGGAAGAAGACATGGTAGGTGAAGAAGGTAAAGGGTCAATAAATGGTTAGTGTTGTTGAGATGGAGAACTTGGCTGAGGTCGAACAGTTTTGGTATTTGGGACTAAATAATTTGAAAACAACCACATCAGTAAATATATTGTGAATCCGGGAAGTGACAACGTAGCCATATGACTAACATTTCCAAAGCAAGGAAAAGGATTAGGATTCCCATTAAGATGGATCCTGGATCGGTAAATTATGGAACTATTTTTATTAGATTCAACTTTAGTGAATTTAATTAATAATTTTGATGATATTAACAATCCAAATTCACAATCCACACCTAAGGTCTGCAAAAAAATTTAACCATTAGGGATCCTTCCTAAGTTTCACTGGTTTTTGCAGTGAAATTGCTAGTTGGTGATGAAACCCAATGTCATAGAGATCAATGTGAAAAATGGATAGATATAGAGTAGGTGGAATTAGTTACACTGACAACCTACTTAATGGGCACGATCGGTGCAAGTAACTTGACTTATCTCATATCAAGTGAAGAATACCCTCCAAAAAGGTCCAAGTGAGTCTAATCAACGTCTTCTCTAGGTACAACAAAGACTTTCTCCCTGTCGTCATCTTGGGTAACAACCCTAGGATAATTTTCTCTAAGGTTACCACATATAACAACTTATCCTCAAGGGACAATCGTCGATCAGATGTACGCGCAAGGGAAGAGTAACAAAGCTCAATCCCTTTGAAGGTTCCTTAACATGGTTAATCTGAGGTTTATCCTTCAAGTGACTCCCAAGCACCTTTTGACACCGTTTGTAATTCATGCAAATAATGATACCATAACCAATGAAGCGAGGTCGATCACTTCACTAGGTCTAATATGATCTCGTGCTTAACTCCTATGTAAAAGGAGCTTCCCAAAGTCAAACTGTAATAGATAGATTTACTCCCTACCACAAGATTTTATTGTTTGTTGGTAGATTTGGAAATTTAACCCACTTTCATATTCCAAATCCCTACAATATGATCTAATGTAGGTGTAATGAGCCCTAGAAAAAATCAAATTTATTTTATTAGCATTGTTTCTAAGTTGTTGTTTACTTAGTAGGCTAATGGATATGAAATCGATGGTCTTATAACTTGACTCAAAATAGAATGCAATCGAATATGATATTGTAATATTTTCACTTCGATGAATCCTAACTAAAGTTAAGAGAGAGGTTTCATTCAGTTTTAAAGAATGCAAGAATCAATCAATCATTTTCAAAATTCAAATAAAGGGAGTGCAAAATACACGAATCGTGGCCCCCCTGGGTATGAGGGGGATTTTTGTTTTTTTAAATGCAACCTAGTTTCCTTAAAATCCAGGTTGAAAATGCAAAATTTTAATCTCAACAAATTCTTGCATACCCAAAATCAAATAATTAATTCCTCCTTCAAAATACACAAGTTATAATTTCAACTTGATGTAATGAATTACAATTCATTGTAAGCACAATTTTGTGTTGTCTTATAAAAAGGAATAATCACTATTCACTTCAAAACAACAATTCTAAATCAAAATTGCTCACCTTAACAAACACTAAATTTTTTCCAATGCTAATTATTCTTTGCAATCAAGTAAACAAAGTACTTAATTTGAAATTTTGATAGAAGAAGGAGAGACACAAACTATCCCAGCAATGATCAACCTTTCTTTTGATAAATCAAGAATTCACTAGATCAAATCTTTAACCCTAATTTGCAAAGATGAGTATTTTTTCAAGAAGGAAACTCAAATGATCAAATAAAAAAAGGTGGACTTTTTCGTAATGGAAATAAACCCAAGAAAACACAACAATAAAAAAATTATGGACCTAGCAACGAAACCCTAATTTTAAAAAAAATTCAAAGACTTTCGCTGGTAACCAATTAGGTTGAGTGCGTAGATGAGCTGTTTCTAAAGGAAGAGTGTGAAATTGTGCACATTTTTCTAATAAAAAATGTGCAATTGACCAGAAACTAAGAAAAATAAGCAATAAAGCCACAAGTAAAATTTTTTAAGTTTTCAAGGTTTTGAATATGGTAAATCAAAGCAATTAGAAAACAATCAGAGATTACAAGAAGGAATAATGAATAACAATCCATTCCCCATTATGGTTGCCAATTTGTTATGGTGAACAAATCACTCTTGCGGAAAAGAGTAGTCTCCCTAAATTCAGAGACAAATATAGAAACAAATAGATAAGTAAATGTTATATTTCCTTAATCTATAACTGAAACATGGTATATGAAATGTGCAAGAATCTCTTACCTTTCTATGAAATGTCCCTTTGATGGTTTCAAAATCTTTTCCTTGCTGCTTCAAGAGAATATTTGCATAAACAGAACCACACAAGGAGTAAAAGCATAACATAGATAAAGAGTGAAACACAAAGTGAACGCAAATTACAACATAACATATATCACAGTGTTAATCCAATATTCAGATATAAATTATGGAAATTTTCAAGGAGCTTTGTAAAGAGAATCATAACAAGTGAAAATAGGAAAGAAACAATTTCTTGTATTAATATTGAATAAAAAAGGAGAGATCCAACCTTAGCCTTGATGTTTCAAACCTCCTCCCAATAGTCTCCAATCATCACTTTAGGTGACAAGCTTCTAGCCTAAATTCAAAAGAATAAGTTTACATTCAAAAATTCCTCCCTTACCCTCGAGTCTGTGTTGAATTTATTGGCCAAGAGGAGGAGGTTTGAGTCCTCTTCTCAAGGGATGAGATCCATAAAGAGAGGGATTAGGGTTCCACAAAGAGAGGGAGAGTACTCCATGAATAGAGGGATGAGGCCCAATTATGTAGGGGCTCGAGGCCTTCGGTTGGGAAATATTCATCTAACAAATATTCTAGAAATCACTTTTTATTTTTACCTTCATTAAGAGATTTTTGTATCTTTAAGTGGAAGATGGAGCACAAGATTGCACAAACCACAATCGTCAAAGCTACGCTTTCATAAAAAATGGCTAGGGAAACTAAACAAGTGCTTAAAAATAGGTTTTTGATCAATGTAATATAGGATTCTTGTTGCCCTTGGGATTGTTTTTCTTCCAACATTGTAGTGGAATACTTGGAACACTTCATCAAATAGCGAGAGATCCGGATTAGCAGTCATTTTCCTAATGGTGAGAAAATGACATGTAACAGATGTGTAGTATTTTTTTTTTAGTGTTTAAGTGCGATAAGAGTTTGTTTTCCTTCTTTGTTCTACATAGGAGTGTTAGAATTAAGGAATGTAATGTGAAGAATCCACATTACATATAAAGTGGCCCACACACACACATATATATAACACTGTAAAATGAAAAAATATTTAATACCATTGAAAAGTCGACAATTTGAAAGAGAATAATGTCAATAAAATTTTATTGATTTAATAGTCGTTAACTTTATTTTGAATAAATAATTTTAATTTGATTGTAATTGCTAGGCAATGTCAAACAGGAAATTTTTTATCCAACGAGTGCACCAACATCATTTCTAAATTGATTCCTAATGAGATATAGAAGAAAACTACTTATGTAAATAATTAAAAATAATAATAATAAAGTAAAGAAATTGATTTTAAAAGAAAAATAGTATTAATGAGAAGAAAAGCTTATTAATAAAATAGTGATTCATGTTAATTAGAATAAATATTTATAAGTTTGAAATTCTTGGAATTGTACAGTTCTAAGGTTCTTTGAAATAAAACACTTCTTCGCAATTTCTTTACCAAATATATTTAGGAGAAATTTTATTGGGTTCCAAATGACATACCATTAATTATAGTGGAAAAAATTGATGTAGATAATTTTTTTTAACAAAAAGTATTGCTATGACTAAAATTTTATTAATTAAATACGTGTTATTATTATTTAAAATAAATATGTATATGTTTATGATCCAGATTGGATCATTATATTGTTTTTCATCCATCTTGATGCATTCAGAGTGAAACAAAGTGGAGGAATCATCTCACGGGACCATTTTTTTACCGATGAGACCCAGTTTGGTAAAACGGGGTCTGAAACCTTCTGGGAGCATTTTGAGGCATAAAACGATGTTTTTTGGGAATAAATCTTTGTCGCTTTAACACCACACCATTTCATGCTATTTTACACAGATATATATTTCCAACGTGCAAGAAGTGCATCAATCAAAGTCAGTATGCAAAACTTATGGCACTCATAAGTTGACCTTCTTGTTTTCACACCTATAGTTCAGGAGGATATCATGTCAACCCACATTATTCATGGAAAAGGGGTTAGCCACATGATTTTATGTAAAATAATCTAGAAGAGTGTATATTGCAACTCTAGTTCAGATGTGATGTAGTCAAAATTAACCACTAGTAGGCTATCGGGTTGTGTTATAATCAAGCCACTAGGAGGAAGAGACATTCCATTCTTTCGAGAGAATTTTGTTCCATAACTGAGCAAAGATTTCCATGAGAGATAGGAGGTAGAGAACATAGAGAGTATTTGTGCATTGTAGTAGCCCACGGGAAACAAAAATTACTTCTTTATACCTACAACCATATTTTTAGATAGAGAAAGAGAGTGAAGCGACCTCGCCTTCCAACTGGGTTTTCTCTCGAAAGGGTTTATTAGATAGCATATCTTGTGTCTTATGTGTTTGTGTGTGATCTTGTTTTATTGTTCTCTACTTTTTTACATAATTTCCATTCGCATGCATGCACTAATTACAGTTGAATCTATATATCTAGAATTTTTATAAAACTGTAATAGTGTAACAATTTAATATTTTAATATATTCTTATCAGGTCTGTTGTGACAAACTGTCCAGTGGAATATCCACGATCGTTTACTGATTAGTTTTAAATTCTTGAGAGTGTAATTCTAACCCAATTCTTGAACATTTGGTTATCATCAAGAAAATATTGTAAAATGCTTGAGAGCAATTAAATGTATTCTTACCAAGTGTTGAAATAAGTAAATCAGACTTAAGAAACAAGAAGCTAGAAGAGAGAAGATAGAAGAGATAATGAGAAATAATTTGCAGGGAATGCTTAATTTGAAGCACAATTAGTTAGCTTGTCACATTCATATGTGTAATAATGTATTTGAAGATATCCATTTTCCTTTGAACTATATGCCAAGTTTACTAAATATTGGAAAAATTGATACCATTCATCACAAAGTAATCAAGTCCAATCCAGATTTTATGGTTTTAAAGCATCCAACATGATCATTTCAACTTTAAAGAGAGAATATCGATATTAATTGTGAACACATTGCATGTAAGATAAGGTGAGCCTTACTTATATTAGTGTTATCACTCAAAAATTTCCTCTTGGCTGTCAGAGAGACATTCCTAAGGTAACCTTTTCAAACGAATCTTGTATATTGAAGGCTAGCCCCTTCAATCTAGAGAGGGCTCTCTCTAACAACCTAATCACTACATACTTAGCAATTGGTTCTGTGTTTAAACAATGGCTAGATCTTCAGTTCTGTTGTGTTGAAATAGGGTTTGGTTGGGTATGAAGCAATTATTCCATTGGGAAATGGAGTCGAAAAATTAGGTTTTAAGTGCAATTACCAAGAAATTGACTATATGAATCAAGATGGATAGAGGGGGGATAGATGGTAGATTGTAGACCTATCAAAACCTCATGTGAATGGTAATATAATAAGAGATAACAATCCACTACAACAACACATGAAACATGAATCCTAAATGCCTTAGAAGAAAGAGTGCAGATGTTTAAAACCTATGAACCAAAGCATTTAAATAATGAATTATATCACATTATCTTATTTAAACATTAGAAGAAAAAACATGAAACGACATCACATAGAAAGGAAAATTGTCACTAAAGAAACACAGACTGAGTACACCATTACAAGAATCTTTTTATCATTGATCATAATATTCTAGTCATCTTGGCACTTGTAAAAAATCAAGTAATTTTATAAACACACAACAAAGAGACCTCCTTTGTTTAATAATCCAACCCTTTTTTCCTTTTTTTTCTGATATAATATATAGGAAAATTACATAAAGTTTCAAGGATCCATAATAGTTGGGAGAATTACAACATCTACATAAAATAATTCACAAAATGTAAGCCAATATTTACTAATCCATCTATTCATAACCTTATGTTGGCATCTAAACAAAAACAAAATATCTATGAAAACTGATATGATACCTTTGTTGATTCTCTGGAACAAATTGAGGAATTAAATCAATAGAATTATGGATCTAGTAATTATTCACTGGTTTCTAGGATCATATTTTGTCACTAGAATTCATATGCCTCCTTTGTATAAATTGTTTCCTTTGATGTGTGCACCTACAAAACTTCCTCAATCTATGCAACTGATTTTATGCAATTATGTCCATTTCCTGAGGCACCTTTCTCTTTTTGACTCGTACCATTTTCATTCCATCAACCACAATTTTTGTTGACATATTACTATGATAATTCATGCTTGAATTATGGTGTCTTTGAGTGTAAAAATGATGTAGTGAAGCATAATAAATTGTTGAACCAAAATTAGGGTTTTGCAACAAACATTTCCCCTACTCTCGGATCAAACCACTTCTTGTCAAAAACGAAAACATATTCAATATCCTATGGCTTTGGCTGTTTGATGAAGAATGCTAAACATCTCTTGTTGTGACACTGATTGTGTGACTCTCTTTCCCCTTTTTGTAGCGCCCTTGTTAGCTTCTAGAGTTTCATTTGCTTTTCCTTTTTATAGACTCAACTTTCACTTTCTTCGTGGATATTTTATTTCCTTTGGATGGTTTAACATTCTCATCCTTGTTAATAATTATTGGTTCCTTCACTTTAAGATTGAATTTGGCCTTGAATTCTAACCCCATCTTGCTGGTAGGCCTGGTATGAGGCTTCCTGGAATAATAAACATTATCCTCTATTTTTCTACTTGTTTCCTCTATTTTCTTGCTATGCTATTTTCCCTTCTTGTCTTCTACATCCATATTCTTTGACTTCCCGCCTTCTTTCTCCTAATTGCATTTTATTTTTGATTTTCTTCCATACACCCTAATTTTGGTTTTATTACAAGGTTTTCAACAGGTTCCTCAATAGCAATTTGATGGCTAGACTCGACCTCTAGATTTATGGTTTCAGTATGGTTTTTTGTTTTACCTCTTCTATGTCTTCTAAGTGTAGGGTTTCTTCTTCTCAATAGATCTACATGCTTATTCAACTCATGGGTGAATAATATTTTGACCAAAGAATGATGGCATATATCATGAGGGGATAAATTACTTTAGTTCTAGCCTTAGTAGTCATTTTGAGTAAAGTGTGAAGAAGAAAATGTAGTCAACTCATCTTACTAAAACCTGCGAAATGACAAAAAAAATATCATGTGATATAAGTAGATATTTGAATATCATCCTTCACATGTTAAGAACATTTGAACTGTCATAACAAAATTGGTCCATTCAGGCTTCAGTATGGTGTGAGGAAATCCAATGCTCTAATTGGGGTTTTTAGAATCTTTCTTCAATAAGTAATTCAAACCTACGTTCTGCATCATTGATTTCTTAAACCAATTTTCACCTTCAATAGGCAATCTTGTAGCTTCAACAATCGAATCCTTAGTGACTTCAAACTATAAATCTCTTATCCTCACCGTGTTTCCATCAGAATACTGTATAAAGTCGTAACACCAGCTCAGGTTGTATCCCTTGAAGTGATGAAAATTCACATCCCATCTTGTGTTGGTGAAAATTGGTATAAGCTACTCATAAGCTTGAAACCACTCAATACACTCGAGTTCATACTATCTAACATGACCCTACTTTCCCATTCTTTGACTGAGTCAAAGTGAAAACTTTACCAAAGGTTGTAAAAACTGCTAACAATTCCACTGTTTGCTACCAGCTAGTCACTTGGGTTTGCTGGAAATGGTTCTTTTATGCACAATTCTAGTTTTAATACTTTAACTCTTAAAACCTCTTTTGATTCTTTGAAACCCCTTCAAATATCATATCAAGTCATAACATAGGTTGAATTTCATCAAAAATGTTTTAAGTGTTTAAAATGACCCAAGCAACAATTATAAAATTTATTTTTTATTTTTAATTTTGCATATGCTACGAAAATATTTCGTAGCACGGTTGTAGGCGCTACGAAAATATTTTGTATCGCCACCTAGTTTTTGGTGTTCGTCATCCCATTAGTGTGAGACTTGGGTAAAAATTTTTGCATGACATAAATAAATTCCTTAACATGCTTTTTAACCCTTATGCCACTCTCACACAAATATTACATAGTCTAACAATTAAGGCCACTTTTCTTCTAATAAAACTCTAAGCTAATTTTCAAAACATTTTGACCTTTTTTTCAAAGTATAAACTTAGTGCTAATAGTTGGCTCCAATGGGGATATTTTCTCTCCAAGAGGCAGTAAAGAACTTGTCGACTAATGCCTGATCCATTGGGTTATTTCCAACCTTGAAACTTGCAAACTAACCTTTGCAACCTGTACATTTTGCAACTAAAAACCAAACCCAAATTGTACACTAAAATAAAAAGAAATGTTGGAAATTAAATGCTCAAATATGGGAGCTTATTCACAAGCAAACTAACCTCCTCTAACTTGCTAAGAAACACTGCAAAATCATGTGATATCAAAACTCCAATGTAACCACGAAATCAAATAACTATTAGACATAATTTTACTTTCACTCACTTCAAATTGAAAAAGGAAAATTTTGAGCACTAACAACTCAAACTGCAACATGAATCCAATTTCTTTACTGGTGAATAAAAAAAACCAAACATGCATTGACAATTCCAGTAGGCTTTCCAAAGGATCTTTGAAAACATGAAGAAACACCTCTTATTGATCAGCAAAAGGAAAAATGTTTCCTTCAGTTTCATATGTTGTTGCTTGTTTCATTTCTTTATACTCATAATCATTTTCAAATGAAGAAACAATCATCTATTCATATTCCACATCATCCACAACAAGAAAAGTTGTTGCACACTCTTGAACATATTTAGATGAAACAACTACCTTATATGTCTGAGAAAAATTTGAAAATGACCTCTCATGTCCTTCAATAGAAATGCCATTTTGATATTTAAAATAACCAAGCAAAGTTGTTTCTTGATAAGATAAGATAGTTGATTGAATTTGTAGCTTATTATCCTTATTACCCTCCTGTGACTCTATTTGAAGGGTGTCATATATTGACTTGTTCATTTCTTTACATTTTATGTGATATATTTCTTTGTTGCTTAATATCCCTATGCATGCAGTTTCAGAGATTTGGTCTTCACAAACCTTTTCTTGGAACACAAATTCAGAAAATAAAAGGTTTGAATAACAATTTGATTGATTGTCTTAATCTCTCTCTTGGTCATATAAAAGTTGACAAACCTGCAACATATCTTCAGCATATCTTCATCAATCTTAGGAGAAGGAACATGGATATCTATATCAAGATCCTAATCATTTTTATTTTGAGCTAAGGGATAAACTATTGTCTATTGGAAATTCAATTGGATATCTTAGCAACTAGCCTCTCCTTTTTCTTCGAGACAGTTAAAAGGATTCTCATACAACACTTGTAAAATTTAATCATCAATAAACTCCTCGTCACCATAGACACTTTCCAAATGTTCAATGAAGTTTTCAAAATATGCACAATTTTTTTTTTACTAGCAAGAAAGATGAATAAGATTTTTTGTAATTGTCATAGAAAACCATGTGAAAATATCTAAGGGAATACAAGCTATCAAGTGCCAAATTTCACACCATGACTTTTCATTTTCCCCCAAAGATACCATGAATATTTTTATCAAAGAATCCTCATTCAATTTAACCCCAATACTACGTACATGCATGTGAAATTTAAACAAAAGAAGCACAACATCATCCCCATTTTGATCTCTAAATTTTGGAAAATTTATTTTCCAATCTATGCACGGAATGTGATTTGGAAAACATGGTATATGTACATGGCTCATTGGAGCATACCTTTCCATCTTGATTAATTAGGAAAACGGATCTGCAAGTATGCTCTGGATTCATCAAACAATGGAGTCACCATTCATGTTTGGAGCTCTGGATCATTTGACAATAGAGTCACCAGGACAAATCGAACAACCAATATTGTTATCTAAATTTATGTTTTCCCTAAACAATTAGATCTCATCAGTAAAAATAGTTCTAGGTAAGATAAAGCTTTTGTATCCCTAGTATGGTCACCAAGATGTTATCACTCAAAAATTTCCTCTTGGTTGTGAAAGATAAATTGGTAAGATAACCTCTTCAAACCAATCTTGTAGATTGAAGGCCAGCCACTTCAATATAGAGAGGGCTCTCTCTGACAACCTAATCACTATATGCTTAGCAATTGGTTGTGTCTTTAAACAATCGCTATATCTTCAGTTGGGTTGTGTTGAAATAAGGTTTGGTTGGGTATGAAGAAATTAGTCCATTGGGAAATGGGGTCAAAAATTAAGTTTTTTAAGT
>APFE030528649.1:0-13731 GCA_000404065.3 Pinus taeda
ATAGGTCTGATTTGGTATTGGATTTTCAATTTGGGTGCATGAAGTCTGTGGTACTTTGAATCATATTCCATTTCAACTTGTTTTGTAATTTTGTATCACATTCGCTTGCCTTTGCTACCTCCACATGATTCTCAGACGGTGACATTTTCAATATCAATGCATTGTCGTATAGTAATTTTAGTATGTATGTTTGCAAGGCTATTTAGCTGCATACAGAGAACATTTTGAACAATGTTGGACTTACTTTTGTTTCATGATTATTGATCATTTTAGAAAAAAATTCATTTCATTAATAATCCTGTCTGTGGTACTTTGAATCATATTCCATTTCAGCTTGCTTTATAATTTCGTATCCCATTCGCTTGCCTTTGCTACTGCACATGATTATCATATGGCACCTTTAGTTTGACATTTTCAATATCAATGCATTGTCATATAGTAATTTAGTATGTAAGTTTGCAAGGCTATTTAGTTGCACAAGGAGAACGTTTTGAACAATGTTGTACTTTTGTTTCATGATTATCGATAATTTTAGAAAAGAATTCATTTCATTAATAATCATTATATTTTATGTTGCGGGGGAGCGCCCCCCCCCCCCCTCGCTCCCGCTCCCAATCCACTCTCTAGGTGGGAGCGGCTCGGGAGCGCGCTCTCGATAATGCATTTCCGCTTCCGGTGCGAAAATTATAGCTCGGGAGTGATCAAGGAGCGATCGCTCCCAAGCTTCAAATTTTCGCTTCGGGAGTGATTCGGCCGATGACGGGAGTGATCCGGCAGAAAAAACAAAATCATAGACACCAAAAAAAATCTAATTTAAAAAAAAATTATGTTTTATAAACACAATGGGGCTAAAAAAATTTCATTATCACTTGAATGAGAGCAAGAGCAAAGGAGAGCAAGAGCAAAGGAGCGAGGAGAAGCGAGGAGCAAGCACTGAGGAGCAAGGAGCAAGCCTACAAAGAGGTAAGTAACTTAGTAATTTAGTTAGTTTAATTTAGTTAGGTAGTAATTTAGTTAGTTTATTTTAGTTTATTAACTATATTTAGTAAAAAAATCATGAATCTAAATTAAATTAATTAATTTAAATAAATTAAATTAATTTGTATATTCAAAAGCCTACAAATATCAAACATCATGGACCTGGCTATATTTCTTGTCATTTTCCTCTTCTTGGTCCCCTTTAGGGTCATTATGGTGTTGGAGAGTGGGAAACAGAGGGGCCAAAATGAAGAGGGGGATGAAGAAGCTGGAGAAAGTGGATTTGATAAAAACCCCAGTGAGGAGGAGCTGGAGGAGGGTGAACATGCCTCTCAAAAAACTAAACAAGACCAAACCCCATTGTGGAAATATTTTAACAGGCCTGAAGCAGGGAGAGGGGGTGGAACCACTAAATTTCATTGCCCCCATTGCAACAATGATTACACAAGTTCATACACCCGTGCCAGAAGACACCTCTGCGGGAAAAGGCCATGGGATGGAGACAAACAAATAGGATTCAAAACTTGTCCAGTGGTGTCAGCAGCGGATAGAGAAAAATACATAAGGGAAGAGGAGGAAGCCCAATACAAATCAAAAAAATCAAGGGGTTTCTTTGAACCAAGCTCACAATCACAAGCACAAAGAACTCCTTTAGCATCCTCCCAAGGCAGTGGATATGGAGGCACAGGGTCATGGCAGCGTGTGAGAGGCAAGAACCATTCAGATTTCCTTGGATCAGGTGGTGTAGAATGTGTGGTTCAAAAGTTTACATGTTTTTTAATGCATGTTGGATAGGCCGAGTGTGCGGAGTGTGGTCGGGTCGCTCACCTTTATTGGCCACGGAATGGTTTTTCTGCGATAAATGATGCCCCTAAAGAATAACAAGAAAGCGGCGCGTGTGAGTGGACAGGCAAGAAACATTGGACTTGATCCATTCAAAAGCAAAAAATATACTCTTTGAAATAGAAGACAAGGTGGTGCTTGTATGACCATGGGGGTGTCCCATTATTATTTGATGGTGGACAAATGTAAAAGGCAAAAAGCCATTGATAAGTGGTTCTTGCTGTGTCTGTTAGTGGTGCCATCTTTCTAACTGCACATGATTACTCAGACAAGTTCAGGACCGCCATCAACATTGCAGAAGCATTACTTGAAAAAATTGACCATATTGGGCCATAAAATGTCATCCAAGTCATCATTGATAATGCTCCTAATTGTAAGGTAGTGGGAGTAATTATTGAGGATAAATGCCGCAACATATTTTGGTCTGGATGTTTGGTTCACACATTGAACCTTCTGATGCATGATGTTGTCAAGAACAAAAATGGACAATAGAATTGGATTGGTGATTTTTACAAGAAAGGAAAATAAATGATAAAATTTATTACAAATCATAGCAATACCCATGACCTTTTCCGCAGTCACTCGAGATTGGAGTTGTTGAAGATTGCAAAGACCAGATTTGGTAGCTATTACCTCACCTTCAGGCACCTTTTGAAGGTAAGAGAGTCATTGGCTAGCATGGTATCAAGTCCACATTGGTAGGTATTAAAGGAAAGGGCTACAAATGCAGCTGACACGCGAGGTTTTGAACTGGTGGAGGAGGGTGCTCTTGATGGTCAGTTTTGGACAAGTGTGAAGCATGTATTGGATTTCACCAAGCCCATTTATCAGATGATTCGGTTTGCAGATATAGACAAACCAGTGATTGGCGAGGTGTATGAGCAGATGGATACCATGTTGGGGCAAATAAAAGATATTGTTCATAACAGGGATCCCAACTTGTATAAACTGATTCACGATTGTGTGTGTGAAAAGTGGAATAGATTTAATCTTCCACTACATTGCTTGGCGCATATCCTTACGCCAAAATACTATACATCTTGGTTGGGCCAACCAGCATCAGGGGTGGGATTACGACCAAACCCCATTTAGATGTAGAGGTAACTAGTGGATATTTGCAAGCATTAGAAAAATTTATACCTGATAGGGAGGAATGTGCCGCTGTGCGCTTTGAAATAGGCAAATACTTCAGTGGCACTGGTTTGTTTGGTAACTTCCATGCAATGGAAGACAGAGATAGGTTTGATTCTCTCACATGGTGGGAAACATATGGCGGCCAGGGACTTCTGCCAAAATTGGAAGAAAAAGTTCTTTCACAAGTTGTAAATACTTCTTCTACAGAGAGGTGTTGGAGCACCTGCAGCTACATACATAATGTGAAAAGAAACAGACTCAATGAAAACCGAGCAGAAAGCTTGGTTTATGTGCACTACTACTTGAGGTTGTTGAGTCATTACTCTGATCGGGCTTATGAAGATCCCACATATAAAATTTGGGTCAATCTGCTAGAGGATGACAATTTGGAGGATGACACTATACATCTTGAAGAACTGGAAGAGGAACTTATAAGGGATGAAGATGAAGCACCTGCAGCAGCCATGCCACCTCCACCATCCAGTAGTAGTGCTCGAGTTTCGAGTCTTGTTCCTTTGCTGTCGCCACCTCCATCTACACCCTCATGCGGAGGGCATGTGCCTTCTAGTTCTGGTCGTCGGTCTGTGCGGGAGACTCCTAGAAGACCACCACGGCCTGCTTATACTCCTGGAGACTCTCGTGGCAAGGGCCACATGTAGATTTACAATTTACTTGTCTTTTCTAGTTTTTATTAGTTTTCATAACTGTTGAATCTTGAGTCCTTGACTCTTGACTCTTTCATATCATAATGATATTTTTTGTAAACAATATATGACTGTGACAATGAAAATTTGAAGTTTGAAGTTGGCAATTATAACTCATTGGTAATGATAGTGAACTATGAATATGATGCTTCGTAAAAGACTAAAGTTGTTTCATTTCATTTCATTATTCATGTTTCATTTTATTACATTTCATTTCATGTTAACAATTAGAAGTTAGGACTTAGAAATATCTAAGATATTATTTCTTGTAATGGTTAAACTTAGCTTACAAGTACAACTTTGGTGATCAATGATGATAAATGTTATTTATTGAATTTTCAATTTTGAAAAGCTTGAAGTCGAAACTTTAAGATTGAATTTGATGAATCATGATTCACGAGACTCAATATGTTGCAGTTGTAATATGT
Organism: Pinus taeda; assembly: GCA_000404065.3. Classification (NCBI taxonomy): domain Eukaryota; kingdom Viridiplantae; phylum Streptophyta; class Pinopsida; order Pinales; family Pinaceae; genus Pinus; species Pinus taeda. The sequence continues at coordinate 4,088 of APFE030528649.1, forward strand.
ATTTTACTAACTTGTGACAGGTGATTAAAGATTAATAACTTCTAGATGATTGATGTGAGAGTGTGTGCGAGTGATCAATCTATGTTTTTTATATCTAATATATAATTCTACAATGTTTTTTTGACATATATGTATATATTTAATATGAGGTGGAGAGTGTGTGTGAGAGAGAGAGGAGTGCTGCGAGTGTGCGTGCGCGAGAGAGCGCGAGCGTGTGCGTGTGCGTGGAAATGTCGCTCCTGCTCCCACTTTCACTCCTGCCTCACCCCTTTCGCTCCCGCTCCAGTAATATTGATTATATTGATTAATTTTTTTATACCCGCCTATAATATATATTTTAATAAAAATGAAAGCGATAAATACTGATTTATTATTAAATTTTCAAGAGTATAGTGGGTTTACTTAATTTCAAAGTGATATTGTGGTCTTAATTAATAGTAATTTTTGAATTGAATCGTAATAGTAAATATTTAATATAATGAAGTGAGGAGAGGACAAATACATTTTTAATCAACAATTTAATACTAAACCTAATATTTTTTGGTATAGTTAAAGGAATTCTCCAAAATTAATAAATTAAAATTTAATATATTAAATAATAAATTTATTTTTTTTATTAATATAAAATTTAATGTAATTGAAGGGATAGGTTTATTTTACAACCCAGTATGAGGGGATGTGTAGATGTGTAAGTATTATCGGTCCAAGATGTAAGTATGTATCCATCCAGGGTATGTCCATCAGTCAAGTTGATACATGTCTCTTTAAAATAAAAATACATTCTGCTTTAAAGAAAAAACTAATATTGGCTATAATTAAAAAAAATGAATAGGCTGTAAAGTAATTGGAAATAAAAATGTGAGTAAGATGTTTAAGCTTTATATTTAAAAAAAATTATTTCAATAAGATATTTAAATAAACTATTTGAAGATCTATGTGAACTAATTTATATACAATTTTATATTTCTATATGGAGAGGAGAGAGGGGTTAAAATAAAATATTTTATGTTAATAGTAAATAATATATTCAATGTGTTTATAATGAAAATATTTTAATATAGAGAGTGTGAGAGTGAGTGGACATAATACTTAAATAATTAAATAATATAGAAAAATAATTTAAACAATGAAAAATTATGTAATGTATTTTGCACTCTAAAGAAGTTTATATGTGAAAAAATTAATTTGATACCTCTAGGCTCATGTTACATCTGCACTTAAGATGCACTTAAATGGATCTATGTTGGTTTTAAAATTGAATTGTTGTTATTTTTCTTCAAAGGAATGAAATAAACTTTTCGCTTAGTCCAAGGGTTGGAGTGAGGTTGCTGGTACTAGTCCAGCCTATACTTGTAGTCATTAATAGGTCATAAAGCATGAAGCACTTTACAAAGGTAGTTATCAATGGATTAAAACTTATCATGTCACTAGTGAAGATTTCAACCTAAATAGGGAAATGTCATTAGTAGAGTGTTCAACCTAGGTGAGAAAGATAACAACCATTCAACCCACTACTAAAAATAACTCCTCTGAACTATATTATTGTTGTTATTATTATTAAAAAAACATTATTTACAAATAAATATAATTGGTAAATACAACTGATATTTAGTTAAATTATCAATATAAAATTTTATTTTATTTTTAATTCCATCTTATTCTGCATATTTCCTTTTATAATACGTTAGTTTATATTATTTCTATGTTAACATTCTTCTAGATGTATAATCTAGACAATCTAAATTCTGATAGAACTTTATTGATGTATAGATAGTCTTTTATATTTCAAGTTAATTTGAGATTAAATTATGATTGAACTTAATTAGTGTATTAGAAACTAATGAATATGTTTTACGGTGTGTATTATGAATGGGAAATGTATGATTTATGTATATGAATTTATTCAGTTGATATTGAAATGCTTAGTGATATATTACATGTGTATGTCACGTGAAGCATGCAGAAAATGTTGGAACGATACGAAAAATGTTCAGAAGGAAGTAACCCGACGAGTACAGCAAAAGAGCAAGATGTCCAGGTGAGGACTCCTTTGAATTTAAATGTAACCGTTTAAAAAAATTGCTGAGATTTCATATAATGTTTCATTATATATGATAATTGATCTTGTAATTATATGAGTTTTGATTAAATTTACGTGCTATATAATGGGTTAATTTTATAATTTTTATTTAATTGGAAAATTATAGATGACTATTTTATAACAATTATTTAGAGTTAATAACTATTCAATACTAAACGTTTGATATGGTTGGTGGAAACCAGAACAAACTGAACTTAATAAGAATTATCAAAAGCACAACCTTAAGTTTAAGTTTTTTTTCTTCTATTAAATAGCTTTTATTTTGTTTTTATTAAAAATAAAATCTAACATTATTAAAAACTTATAAATATTAGATTACTTTTTAAATACAAAAGGAATTATTTAAAAAAATAATTCCATTAATTATTAAGTTAATAGTTCAATTTTTCTTCTTTTAAGACTTTCTCACATAAATAAGGGAAATTAATATGAAAAACTTCAGCAACGAATCAATTTTCTTCTTGTTGTTTAACATCAATTTTGCTCGATGAGAAATGATGTTGGTGTCTAATATCCATTTTTCTTGGTTTGATCTCAAAACATCACTACTTTGTGATATAAATAACAGAATTTGATGTGAAAACCTTCAAAAATAAATCAATTTGTAAGAAATGGGGTTGTTGGCTCATGAATGCTGTATGGGACAATGAAGCCAAACTTTATCCTAATGTATTTAAACTCTGTTGCAACATAATGTGCATCTTTTTAGGCCTTAAAATTGGCAAGTGCTTGTTCAAGAGCATGTTAGACATAGTTATCAATCTATACTAGGGTGTCTTGAAATAAGAAACATGTTATTGTTCTTTCTATTTGTGAGGGGAAAAGATAAGGGGAGCATGACTAATATGTGACAAGTATCAACATGCTAAAAATCATAGCATACTTCACAAGAAAATGACCCATAGAATTGTGAACAAGTATATTATAATTGTTCTATTCACTGTGCAAATACTCGTACCATTATTTATGTTTACTATAGAACCAAGAAGCGTATGAATGCGTATGCACTTGACCACATATATTTTTCCATCTATCTAAACATGAAAGGAAGTAGAAAATCACAATTTACAACCTAGAAAATGTGAAAGGGTTGTAGAAGTGGTTGAGGAATACATAATCATAATTAGAGATCGTGGTGAGGAGGAAGCCAAAATTTTCCAAACATGAGTGGAAATAGATTTCTATGTTTTTAAGGAGTGATTTTATTTTCATAGGGAATAAAGATTAACATTGTGGAAAATTAAGATATGATAATCAAGAAGCGACTATGTGAGTAGGTGGTTGCAGTTTGTTCGACATTGATAAAATCTAAGGAAATTGATTCACATGACCTAGTAAGAATGTAAGAATTGTGAGAGATATAACATACAATTCCTAGGTTTTGATGTAAAAGAAAGAGTGAAATTACAGAGAAGGGAAGTCACCTTTTTATGCATGGAATACCTAAAACATTAGCATTACAAAGGATAAAAGGTTTTGTTAATGCAAAAATGACCTCCATTGCTGGAAGCATGACCCCATTAATTAGGAGAAACATCTCTTCTAAACAAGCATAGAGAATTTATTCAATTTTATAACCAACCATCTCAAATTTAGAAATATAAAATGGGCATTTTTTTTACCCTGTAACATAGGACCAAAATAAATATTCCAAGTATTTTTCTTTCTCCATAGTTCTTAAGTTGCTACCTTGACCTAAGGGTCATGGTGAGTGTAGAAAAAGGAACACTATTAATCATATCAAATATATATTGGTGGTGGATTTCTTGTACTTGGTATTTTAAATTACTTAAATATATGAGGCCATTTTGTTGGCATTGCTCTTATAACTTAGTTTCAGTGTTTATAAATACAATTAGGTGATTGTTTGTATGTAGGAAAGTCTCCTTTCCTCGCAATTAGTTACTTCAATATTTGAGATTTTGAATGAGTTCACAAAACTACTTGTCATAGGCATTGTAACATAACTTTGCATTGAATAATATTTTAGAATGATCAATGACTAGATGTTTTCCCTCCTAGAGGACTTCAATGATAACATAATTGGAAGTGTCAATCTCTATCCTGAAAGGCTAATGGATGTTGGCAAAGCGTAGAACTGGGGTTGAATAAAAGACATGCTTTAGATGAGTAAAAGTCTTGTTGTCACGAAGGGTCCAAGAAAAATGAAGTTGATTTGAAGGGATATATAAGGTGTGGGACCAATTTGAGAAGAGGGAAATAAATTTGAGGTAATAATTCATTACCCCCACCCCCCTCCCCCCCACCGTCATGTCCGTGATGATAGAATAACCCAAATATAAAAAAGAAAAAAATTCTTATTGATGAGGCACATCAATGTTATTTGAGCGTTGATGAGGCTTGACCATCTATTAACTCTTCAAATCACATCTAAGTGGAAAAATAAGTATTTAATGATGCAGCCATGGGGTAATCTTAAGAGAGGTACTACTATCACATTAACATGTTTCTCCACTTCACTTTTGGTCAGCTCAGTAAGGCCAAGGGACGTATCCCGCAAGTATATGATGAAATACAAGAAAATCCAAAATATTAATTATTTGAGAGCCAAAGATTTAGCTAAGTAAATATTATAGATGACAACAATATGCTGCAAACGTTCGCTTCATGACAAAATAATGACCTTAATCCAAGATAAAATATAACTATGAAAGTACAAATATTAAATACTTTAGGAAATCCTAGATATAGTCCTAGATATAACATAAATAGAATTGAAATTTATGTTTCAATAATCGACAAATTTTTTATCGTATCACCTTAACAATTTCCCACCCAACTTCATTCTTCACCAAAATATCATACCTCCCATTCCTCTCGAGTATTCCATACTTGGTTACATTTTGAATCTTTTTGTGGAAACGTTTGGCTCCGAATAAACCCTTTATACCCCAGACGAATTATGTGTTGTAGTACTGCACATTATTGTCTCCACATTTCTTCCCACAACTGTTTCTCGACACATTTATCTCTCGCACTTTCCATACCTTTGCACTCCTGTATATTGCAAAATCAAATGTTATACATTGTAATATCATTTATTTCTATAAGGAATTGTTTCTTCCTTTATAAGCTATATTTAGTGAAATTCGCAAAATGCTTATTTTGCTCGTTTTAAGGGAAATTAAGCAAGATTTAAGAATGCCCACTCTTCAAGATAAAAGTGGAAATATGGTGTTATGTGAGTCAAATCCTTTATATTTTGATAAATGATGTGTCTTTGTTAGCTAACTCCAAATTATGTTTCGTGTATGTCCGAATGAAGGTGGTACATGATGAAGGGATTCCTTTTGTAAATTCCATTAATGAATTGAGCCTTTAAATGGATAAGAGCTCTATAGTGTAACTCTTAACTTGTCACATATATTAAAGTTCATTGGAAGAATAAATAAATATGGAGAATAAAAGGAAGGAGGAGGACTTTTTTTGGAGATACCGATAAGTCTCTCTCTCACCAAGCTAAGAAATTCCATTGGTTGTCAATGTACCAATGGTATTTGAATTTCAATCTTCAGTAGAAGTTAAAGAAAAAAATATGGACAATTCACCTTCTAAATCACGAATCATTCTCAAAGCCTTTAATTTCAGAGAACTTATTTCCTCGTGTGCTCATCATTTTGACTCCAAGGATATAATGATTTGGGTGGCTCTCCAAGGAAATAACCTATTACTCTTGACTCCTAGGATCTTTAAAAGAATGTTGAGGTTGACCGATGTGAACAAGAAACTCAAGTGTCTTAATCTAGATTCTTTCCTGAACTCTTGGGGAATGGGGGTAAATGTACTCAAGATGTTGATGGTTCCATCATCACACATGCCAACGAATTTCTCAATCCCTTAGTTTGTTAGTGTTAATACAAGCTTTTTGAGACTTCTACTGTTAGGTCCCTATACTACTAGTGTAACCCCTTATTGCTATTAATACAACCCCCTTATTATATTGTTGTGCCCATGTAGTCCCCATATTGTTATTATTGTGCCCCATAAAATCCCACAATTGTTATTATTGTGCCCTTACATTATTGTGGTTATGTTGGCTCTGCTTATATTATGATCCCTTAGAATATTAGATATAGAAAGGAGGTCTTGTCATTTGTATCATCCAAGAATTGTTCATTTGTGTAATGTAAAGGAGGTTGCCACCTCGAAGAGACTTATTTCTTAGGCGTTCATCTATCTTTTCTATCTTTTTTTGAGCTGGTTTCATAACATTTGGTATCAGAGCTGTGGATTTTAGGGTTTCGCTACTCCAAACAATTCATCGTGGCATTTTCGCTATAACTTTTTCGCTACGAAGTTTCAAAAGCTAAAAAAAAAACCCATTTGAGGAGAAAGCGATATGAACCTCGGGTTCGAATTTCAGACCTTGTCTCGCTATATTTTCGGCTATATGATCTGAAGAAGTTTGGGTTTTTTCAGACTCCAGAATTACATTTTAAACAGATGACCTTGGGAAAATCGTCCTAACTTTCTCTCTGACCATTAGATTGAAATTTCGTAAGAGGTTATAGAAAGAGGACAGACTGTAGTTTTCTTTTTATAGCGTTCAGAGCCAAAGTTCAAAATAGTGACATGTGGCACTTCATATAAGGTTTCTCTTCTGAAAACGTATATAATTAGGTTATCTTGGAAGATTGTGCATAACTCTTTCTTGGAGAATCCAATTTTGATCAAACTGGTGGCATTGGAAAGAGGACACACAGGGCTATTGCAGGTCGCAATATTAGAATTGGAAGATACGAAATTATAGAGTTATAGTCATTTCAAGATCGAGCTCCTAAAATCAAGAAAAAGCGAGATGAGGAAGTTTGATGAAAGGATCCGGTAAATTGGATACTACAGATGGAGAAATATTTTGATCTACATGGTGAACCACTATTACAAAAGGTACATTGTACACCATATCAGAAACCCCAATCAGCTGTACAATCTAACCTTAACCCAAATAATAAGGCAACTCAGAATTTAGAAGCCCCCACTTCTTTCTAGACTTACTACATTACCCCTATTGGATGCATCCATATCCACCTTCGATCAGGAAAAGTAGTAAACACAAAAACGTCTCCTTTTATTACTGAAGAGGAATGTGAATCGCCTAAGGATGATCCTGTGGATTTTGACGAAACTGCTATACCTGTAAAAACTGATTCAAATAATGCCAACTCATCCAAACCAACTGCTATAGTGACCAAGGATCCTCCATATATCTGTAAAGATTAGTTGAAACTAGGATGATTTCACAATCCGAATCTAATTTTCTCAAGGAGTTAAATAATCTGCACATAAGGATTCCCTTGCTGCAAGCCATTAAGGATGTTCCCATCTATGCGAAAACTGTAAGAGAACTATGTGTTAAAAAACATGGAAGGAAGCCTAAAGATCCTGTTACCATCCATGTGATGGGAAAATTGTCGGAACTAATGATTGGTCAACATATTTTGGCTAAATGAAATTACCCAGGGAATCCTACAGTCATTGTTTATATTGATGAGAAGCCCATTCCAAACACATCAATTGATTTATGGGCAGTAATCAATGTAATGACTAAGGAAATCTTTACCACTTTAGGGTTGTACACGCTGAGACAAACACCTACAATGCTAGAATTAACAAATAGGCCGCGTGTTAAACCTGAAGGAGTGGTAGAGGACGCAATCATCACAGTGGATTCGTGGAGGTATTCAACAGACTTTTGTATTTTTCAAACCAAATCAAATATGGGTGGACATCCTGCAATATTAGGAAGGCTTTCGTTGGCTAGTGCGGACACATTCATAGGTTGTAGGTCAGGCTTCATGATGATTTCAGATGGACAAGACACAAATAACCTCAACCTTTATATTCCTACAAAACCATGTAAGGATTTCGAAAATCCCTTATGGGATGAATTTGAACCTGAATCAGATCATTCCCAACCACTCCTCACTCTTGGCAAAACCCAATATTTTATGAATGAAACATGACATTATCAATGGCTTTATCATTAATTTCCTTCGTGTTCCCTGTATTGATGATTTAGGGGTAGAGGATACCATGGAAGAATTGAGTCTAGAACATATGAAAACACCCCTATTCTGAAGAGCATCCCAGTTGAAATAGAGTCGTGAAAAAATTTAAATCTTAATCTTAATTTGACTCCCAAACAGAACAGGGTGCTGTTACGGTGATTACAGAGACATAAAAAGGCATTTTGCATGGGATTACACAGACGTGAAAGGCATTTGCCCCAGCCTGTGTACCGACCATATCTACTTGAAAGGAGACTACAATCTAGTTAGGCTGCCACAAAAATGCATGAAGCGAGCACTTAAAGAAGTAGTAAAATAAGAATTGCAAAAGCTTTTTAATGCCAACTTCATTTATTCCATTTCTGATAGCCAATCGATATCTCCACTTGTTATTGTTCCTAAAAGGAATGGAAACTGGAGGATCCGTGTAGATTATGGAGAAATTAACAAGGCCACTCAAAAGGACCATTTTCCTTTTTCATTTATAGATCAGGTCCTTGACAACTTATCTCGAAAAAAGTTCTTTTCATTTCTAGTTGGGTTTAGTGGTTATAATCAAATATAGATTTCCCTAGAGGATCGTAATAAAATCACCTTTACTTGACCTTAGCGAACTTTTGCATAAAGAGTTGTTCCTTTTGGACTCTGTAATGCACCAACAACCTTCTAGAGTACAATATTGGGAATATTTATAGATTTTCTAAATGACTGTTTAGAAGTATTCATGGATGACTTTACACCTTATGGTGACGGTTTTGAAACAACATTAGCCAATCTCGAAAAAGTGCTAGAGCGATGTGAGCAAATGAATGTTGCTTTAAGCACTGAAAAATGTCACATGATGATGAATGGAGGAATTGTGCTTGGGCATTATATTTCTACCGCAAGAATAAAAGTAGACCCTGCTAAGATAGAAGTAATTCTAAAAATTCCAACCCCCAAAACACAAAAGGAGGTACGTCGTTTTTTGGGACATGCATGGTATTACAGGGGCTTTATAGAAAAAATTTCAAAGATTGCATCTCCATTATTTTCTATGCTTACTGAAGATATGGAATTTGTTTGGACAAGGAAATGTGAACATGCTTTTACAAAGTTAAAACAGTGTGTATGAGAAACCCCTATTTTGCGAGTACTAAACTGGGACCTGCCATTTCACATAACAAAAGATGCATCTGATATTGTTGTGGGAGCCGTGTTAGATAAACTAGAAGACAGGAAGTTAGATGCCATCTACTACGTCAACAAGAATCTGACTCCAGTAGAGTAAAATTATACAGTTATAGAAAAATAGTTTCTTGCAGTAGTGCATGCCATTAATAAATTTAGACACTACATTATAGGTTATCAAATGTTTGTGCACATTGACCACTCTTCCATTCGTTTCTTAATGAATAAACCTCTTACTAATGGTAGTGTTACATGTTGGTTATTGTTATTACAATAATTTGATACAACAATCTTAAATAAACCTGGAAAAGATAATGTAGTGGCCAATTTTATTTCTATGCTAA
>APFE030528655.1:6011-16631 GCA_000404065.3 Pinus taeda
TAAAACTATTTTAACAAAAGAAATTTCAAAATTTATAAAAATCTATGAAAAACTCACTCAAAAGCAAATCAAAAGGAAATTTACCGAAAGGCAAATCTAAAGAGGCAAAAGCCTACTAAGATGATTCCAGGTTGTTTTACTCGGTAACAATCAAACCAAGGACCAGTTCATGCAGAATCATAAACCAGTCAAGAACAAAAATCAAACTCTTTTGTTCTTTTTCTTAAGAATGAAATTCACAACTTCAATCAACAAGCTTCTTCGAAATTCCACAAAGAGACAACACAAAGGTAGGTTTCTCACAGAGGTAGACTTTACGATAGGTCTGACTCTTAAGAAGACTGAAAAAACCAGAGATATCCAAGGTTTCACAACTTCTAAAGTCAAAGTCACTACAGGACCAATGCAAAAATCAAACCCTAGGGCGAGAACTTCTATGAATTTCACTAAAACTCTTAACGCTAACGAAACAAGTTCAGGTGAAGATCTCTGACAGATAACCAATGGATCTGGGCAGTAAAAACTAATGAAAGACAAAATCTAAGAGGAAAAATGGGAAAAATGGAAATTTTCTGAATTTTTGACAGGGTACGCAGGTAGCCTGTTTGCACAGGTGCATGCATGCTCTGTGTACAAAGCTGCAGTGCGTACAGGTACGCACTGTGCAAAACTTAGAGGGTGCGTACTACTGAAAAATCAAGAAAAACTAAAATATAACTTAACTCTAAGCTAGCCCACCCAAATACACAGTCAAACAGCCAGAAACCAAAAAAGAAATGACTCTTTTTAGACCAAAGTGTCACACAAAGGAAAAATCATTCACATTAATGGAATCCCCAGTATGGTCGCCAATTTGTCATGCAAAAAGAGTTAATCTTGCGGACAAAACCAACCTCCCTAGAAGCCTAAGAATTTTTAGTGACAAACAAGACAATTAAGAGCAATCCTTCTCTAAACATGCATTTACCATACAAGAAATCAAGTGTTTAGATCCTACCTGTAGTCCAACGTTGTTGTAGTAGTCTAGCCTCGTCGATCTGGATGAGCTCCTCCTTCACTTCGAAACCTGCATTCACTAACAATCAAACGATTAAATAGCACCTGAATATCTCATAAAATAAAACATATTCAACATACAGACCAAGGAGTATATGAAACAACTCATTAATAACAAATTGTTGAGAAGAATGGACTTATTTGTATTAATAGGAAACAAAATAACCATTACAACCTGAGCCTTGGTGTTGTGCAAGTTCCTCCCAGGGTCGAGCAAGAGTTTTCCTTTACTTTGATAAGCTCACCCACTTCCAAATGAAACAAGAAAGGATGGTAATCTCTCCTCACAAGCTTCTACAAGGAAGTCCTAATTCCAGCAGCATCTACCCTTTGGAATGTTCAGCTTTCAACCTCCCCTCCTCTGGCCCAATGCCTGTATTTATAATGTTCTAGAGGAAGTTAATCAGGTCCAACATCAATGGGATAAGCCCCTCTTTGATGGGGTAGCTCCTCTCTTGATGGGATAAGTTCCTCTTTTATAGGGATACATGAACCATCTGGAGGCGCTCAATACACGTCAAACAAGCTTCTAGAATGCTCTAGAAATGACCACAAGTAACTTTTTTAAGATGAAACTCGTGCCTTTTGACCTTTACAGGAGTACGCACCCACCCCTTTACATATAGAGCGTATAGGTATGTAGGTATTGTGAACTTGGGATGCGTATACGCAGGTAAGGTAGAGAGAAACTGCGTACCCAAAGATAAACATGTTTTTAAATGACTTTCTCTCTTTCTTCAAGTTTGACATGGAGAGCAGAGGTATGAGGCTTGCCAAGGAGGATAGTATGACTGTTGATGGAGCCATACTAACTTCAAATAGTCATGGTGACAAATTTTAGTGTAACACACCCTTGACACGGAGAGAAAACCTGTCACTTTTATTATTTGGATGGGCACGAGGGGACCATGACAAGCTAAGGAGCCACACCACAACATCCCATACAACTCCAAGAACTTAAGAGAGCAGAAGGGGAATTGTTCACACATGCCTCCCAAGATGAGCATGGAAAACATTACCACTCATGTGCTACTGAGTGGGGATGGAGAGAAGATGAAATTCGGCCACCCTACAAATGACCCAAGGCCATTGTTCAGGCAAACCCAAAAAAACAACTCGATTACCGACCCACCTTTGACATGGAAAGAAAACTTGTCACTTGTATCATTTGGATGGGCATGAGGGGACCAGGACGAGCACCAAGCAAACTTTAACATTTTTATCATTTGGTTGGGTAAGAGGGACAGGGACGATCATGGCCAACATTATTTCTCATGTGCTACCGAGTGGGGATGGAGAGAAGATGAAAATCAGCCACCCTACAAATGACCCAAGGCCATTGTTCAGGAAAATTTGACAAAACAACTCAATTACCAACCCACCTTTCACACGGAAAGAAAACCTATCACTTGTATCATTTGGATGGGCACAAGGGACTAGGATGAGCCTGGGAGCCACACCACAACAACCCATACAACTCCAAGAACTTAGAGAGCAGAAGGGGAATTGATCACATATGCCTCCCGGGATGATCATGGCCAACATTACCACTCATGTGCTACCGAATGGGGATGGAGAGAAGATGAAAATTAGCCACCCGACAAACGACCCAAGGCCATTGTTCAGGTAAACTCAAAAACGCAACTCAATTACCAACCCAATTTTCACATGAAAAGAAAACTTGTCACTTGTATCATTTGGATGGGCACAAGGGGGCCAAGACAAGCCAAGGAGCCACACCACAACAACCCGTACAACTCCAAGAACTTAGAGAGCAGAAGGGGAATTTCTCACATATGCCTCCTAGGATGAGCATGGCTAACATTACCACTCATGTGCTACCGAGTGGGGATGGAGAGAAGATGAAAATCAGCCACCCTACAAATGATCCAAGGCCATCATTTAGGCAAACCCAAAAACACAACTCAATTACCAACCCACCTTTGACATGAAAGGAAAACTTGTCACTTGTATCATTTAGATGGGCACGAGGGGACCAGGACAAGCTAGGGCACCACACCACAATAACCCATACAACTCCAAGAACTTAGAGAGTAGAAGGGGAATTGTTCACATATGCTTCACGAGATGAGCATGGCCAACATTATGTCTCATGTGCTACTGAGTGGTAATGGAGAGAAGATGAAAATCATATGCCCTACAAATGACACAAGGCCATCATTTGCGCAAACCCGAAAATACAGCTTGATTACCAACCCACCTTTCACACAGAAAGAAAACTTGTCACTTGTATCATTTGGATGGGCACAAGGGGACCATGATGAGACAGGGAACCATAGCATAACAACCATACAAATCTAATAACTTAGAGAGCAGAAGTGGAATTGTTCACATATGCCTCCTGGGATGAGGATGGCCAACATTACAGCTCATGTATTACCGAGTGGGGATGGAGAGAAGATGAAAATCAGACACCGTACAAATGACCCAAGGATATCATTCAGGCAAGCTCGAAAAAAAAAACTCAATTACCAACTCACCTTTCACTCAGAAAGAAAACTTGTCATTTGTATCATTTGGATGGGCATGAGGGACCAGGACAAGCCTAGGAGCCACACCACAACAACCCATACAACTCCAAGAACTTGGAGAGTAGAAATGGAATTGTTCACATATGCCTCCCAAGACGACTATGGCCAACATTACTACTCATGTGCTACAGGTGGTGATGTAGAGAAGATGAAAATCGGCCACTTTACAAATGACCCAAGGCCATCCTTTAGGCACACCTAAAAAAACAACTCAATTACCAACCCACCTTTCACATGAAAAGAAAACCTATCACTTGTATCATTTCGACAAGGGACATTCAATAAATGAAGGGACAAGAGAGAGCTGGGAAAATGAGGTACACGAACATCCACAAAGCCCACCTTGGTTCACAACTTAGCATTTTTGACACAGGCTCATGTGCTCAGTTGTGCCGTCACATTGAACAACCCACTCGAATGAGTTTACACGAACACCCTCGCTCGACCTGCCCGAACAAGTTTACACAGATGCCCTCGCCTGACCCACCCAAACGAGTTTACACGGATGCCCTCAAATGACCCGCCTGAACGAGTTTACATGGATGTCCTCAAATGACCCACCAGAATGAGTTTACACAAACTCCCTCTCCCAACCTGCCTGACCCGATCGAATGAGTATACACAGATGGCCTCACCTGACCCGACCGAATGAGTTCACACGGATGCCCTCAAATTACCCACCCGAACGAGTTTATATGGACGACCTCAAACGACCCACCCTAATGCGTTGACACGGACGCCCTCAAACGACCTGCCTGAATGAGTTTACATGGGTGCCGACATGACTGAAATGAAGGGACAAGGAAGAGCCAGGAAAATGAGTAGCATGAACTTGCACAAAGCCCACCCTGGGTCACAACTTAGCATTTTTGATACGGTCTCGTGTGCCCGGGCGTGCCCTCGCTCAACCCGCCCAAACGCGTTTACATGGATGCCTTTGCCCAACATGGTCGAAGCAGTTTACGCAGCCGTCCTCACCTGACCCGCCCAAATGATTTTACACCGATGCCCTCAAATGACCCACCTGAATGAGTTGACACAAACGCCCTAAAACGAACCGCCTGAATGAGTTTACATGGGCGCCCACATGAACGAAATGAAGGGACAAGGGAGATTCGGGAAAACATGCACAAAGCCCACCTTGGGTCACAACTTATCGTTTTTTATATGGGCTCACGTGCCCCAGCGGGCCCTTGCCCTACCCAAATGAAGGAGTTTACACAGACACCCTCACTTGACCTACCTAAACGAGTTTAGATGGGCACCCACACGACTGAAACAAATGGACAAGGGAGAGTTAGGCAAATGAGATGCACGAACGTTCACAAAGCCCACCCTGGGTCACAACTTAGTATTTTTGGTATGGGCTCTTGTACCTAGGCACACCCTCACCCAACCCGTTAGAACGATTTTACATGGATGCCATCGCCCAACTTGCCCAAACAAGTTTACACGAATGCCCTCAAACGACCTGCCCGAATGTGTTTACATGGACACCCTCAAATGACCCGCCCGAACGAGTTGACATGGAAGCCCTTAAATGACCTACCCGAAAACGTTTACATGGGTACCCACATGACTGAAATGAAGGGAAAAGGGAGAGCTTGGAAAATGAGCTGCAAGAACATTCACAAAGCCCACCGCATGTCACAAATTAGCATTTTTTATATGGGCTCATGTGCCCAGGCACGCCCTCGCCTGACCAGCCCGAATGATTTTGCATGGATGCACTCGCACGACCCACCCAAACAAGTTTACATGGACACCCTCGCCTGACTTGCCTGAATGAGTTTCACAAACGACCTCACACAACACGCCTGAATGAATTTACATAGATTCCCTCACCCGACCCGCTTGAACGAGCTGACATGCATGCCCTCATTGACCCGGCCGAATGAGTTTACATGGGTGCTGACACGACTGAAAATAAGGGACAAGGGAGAGCCCAAAAAATGAGTTGCGTGAACGTACACAAAGCCCACCTGGGTCACAACTTAGAATTTTTGATACGGCCTCGTGTGCCCGAGTGTGCCATTGCTTGACCCGCTTGAATGAGTTTACACGGATGCCCTTGCCCGACCCACCTGAACAAGTTTACACGAACACCCTTGCCTAACCCGCCCGAATGAGTTGACACGCATGCCCTGAAACGACCCGCCTGAATGAGTTTACATGGGAATCCACACGATTGAAATTAAGGGACAAGGGAGAGTCGAGAAAATGAGTTGCGCGAACATGCCAAAGCCCACCCCCGGTCACAACTTAGCATTTTTGATATGGGCTCATTTCCCTAGGTGCACCCTTACCAGACACACTCGAATGAGTTTACACGGACACCCTTGCCTGACCCACCCAAATGAGTTTACATGGACGCGCTCACCCGACCTACCCGAATGATTTTACATGGGTGCCCACACGACCGAAATGAAGGGACAAGGGAGAGCCAGGAAAACGAGCTACACAAACATCCATAAAGCCCACCCCGGGTCACAACTTAGCATTTTTGATATGGCCTTGTGTGCCCGGGTGCACCCTCGCCTGACCTACCTGAACGAGTTTACACGGACGCCCTCACCCAACCCTCCCAAACTAGTTTACATGGACGCCCTCACCCAACCTACCTGAACAACATTGACAAACACCCTCGCCCGACCTGCCCGAATGAGTTTGCATGAACGCCCTCGCCTAAACGAGCTGCACGAATGTGCACAAAGCGCACCTTGGGTCACAACTTAAAATTTTTGATACGGGCTCGTGTGTCTAAGTGCGCACTCCCACGACCCGTCTGAACGAGTTTATAGGGATGCCTTCACCCGACCCATCTGAACGAATTTACACAGATGCCCTCACCCGACCCACCCGAACGAGTTTCACAAATGCCCTCGCCCGACCCATCCGAACGGGTTTACATAGATTCCCTCGCCTGACCTGCCCGAACAAGTTGACATGCACGCCCTCATACAAATTCCTAGAACAAGTTTACATGGGTGCCAACACGACCAAACGAAGGGACAAGGGAGATCTGGGCAAACAAGTTGCACGAACGTGCACAAAGCCCACCCTAGGTCACAACATAGCATTTTTTATAGAGGCTCATGTGCTTGGGTGCGCCCTCACCTGACCTACCCAAATGAGCTTACACAGATGCCCTCGCTTGACCCACCGGAATGAGTTTACAAAGACACCCTCACCCGACCCACCCAAATGAGTTTCATGGTCACCCACACGACCGAAACAAAGGGATAAGGGAGATCTACGCAAATGAGCTACATGAACGTGCACAAAGCCCACCTCGGGTCACAACTTAGCATTTTGGATATGGGCTCGTATGCATGGACGCCCTCGCCCAACCTGCCCGAACGATTTTACATGGATTCCCACACGACTAAAATGAAGGGACAAGGGAGAGCTGGGCAAACGAGTTACACAAACGTGCACAAAGCCCACCCCAAGTCACAACTTAGCATTTTTTATATGGCCTTGTGTGCCTGGGCATGCCCTCGCCTGACCCACCCAAAAGAGTTTACATGGACACCCTCACCCGATCCGCCCGAATGAGTTTACATAGATGCCCTCACCCAACCTACCCGAACAATTTTCACAGATGCCCTCACCCAACCCACCTGAACGAGTTTACGCAAATGCCTTCTTCTGACCCACCCGAATGAGTTGACACGCACGCCCTCAAATGATCCGCCCGAACGAGTTTACATGGGTTCCCAGATAACCGAAACAAAGGGACAAGGGAGAGCCAGGAAAACGAGTTGCACAAACATGCACAAATCCAACCCCAGGTCATAACTTAGTATTTTTTATACGAGCTCGTGTGCCCAGGCATCCCCTCTCCTGACCTGCCTGACCTACCCTGTAATGCCCCTACACTAGCGGTAATCTTCCAACGACTTATAGCAAGGTGCGACACCACCGAACACTTTCTTTTCACCAATTCTTATGTTCATGGACTATGCCTTAACATTCGATAGCCCTTGCTCGCAACCGCACCTCCATCGCTAGGCCTACATGATGCACTCATAGCTTTCCCGAACTCTATTCACTGGCATGAAGCTTGCCCAAAGTGCAGGTAAATAGACATGTGCCCATCTTGCACTTCTTACCTACACCTCTTCTTCAACCAACCCACAGCTTGTATGATCAAACTTGATATATGTCGAATGATCAAATGATCCTTAGCTCGCCTATCCATCTGCCTATTAATATGGGCAATGGCAAGGTCAGCTCGCCTGGCCAAGCTATGTTTAGATCGCCCAGCCGACTCGCCATAAATCGCCTTGCTCACCCGAATATTTGGTCAGCCTGCCCAATTTGTGGGACCACCCAACTTAACTTGCCCAACATCGCAAGTCCTCTGTGTCAGCCCGTTGGTATCTCGCCCAACTCACCCACACATATAAACATACAACTAAACTCCATCGCACTTCATCCATTTGGCTGCAGCTCAACTCCTCTTCGCACTATGAAGTTCATCTTGCCCGTCGCACAGACCGCAAGTCCTTACATCCTCCTCCACCTGAAGTCATTGTTATCCTTGACAATATACCATCCGAGTAACCATCTACCACCAAGATAACCATCTCATCCTTGGTCCATGATATCAACCAACGCATATGCTGCAACATATGCAAAATGACTTCCTCCACCATGTGTCGTCCCATCCTATGAACTATTGTCAAGATACTCCAACATAATGCCAACATCTCTCTTCACACTTTTGAACCTCATGATTCGAGCTAGCCGAGTGATCAGTCCAACTATCATGCTCAAACCATAAGAATGCACATCCTTATGCCTACACCAGTATTTTCTCAGACTTTGCCACATCCTGGACTCACCAAGAATTTATCCCATGCTTAGGTCCATGGAAATTCCATTCCATCTACAACATGTCATGATGCTAGTGCCATCCCATTCCTGCATCACCTATCATCCATGCTCAACCTGTTTTCAAGGACTCACTACCATGAGCAGCTAACAATGAGCCCCATCTCCTCTATCATCTAAGAAGATATGGAGGGAGTAGAGCCCGAAGGCTCATCCTCACTAATAAGATCAATCCATCTGTCTAGGTCCTCTATCTCCATCCTTTGTAGGTATGCAACCCAATCTTCCCTTTGGACATTCGGCCTCACATAAACATCATCGTCATCATCATCCTCAACCTCCTCTAGCCTTCTTGACAAATCCAAGATACTATCAGATAGTGTCCTGATAACCAATGACTATTCATTAATATTTTCCTTAGCAGTAGACAACCGCTTACACACATCATCCATGTGCTTCTCATCCTCCATCTCCATCACTGATAGTTTACAATCAGGCCTTGTCAAACCAATGGTTGGAACACCAATGGTGACATCTTCCCTTCCATCATAAATGTAAATCTTCTTCAAATGTGGAACAATCATTGCATCATATTGTTTTAAGAATTCCATCCCTAGCACAGCGTCATAGTCATCAATCCGCACTATAGTGAAGTCAACTTTCCTGTTCCACTCACCTAGTGTTGTGTCCACTCTTTCAGCTACACCAATCACAAAATCAGGAGGAGAATTCATTGTCTTCATTTGTGCCTTCACCGGTACAAACTTCAGCCCAATCCTTATCACAACATCCTCACTCATGAAGTTGTTAGTAGCCCCACTATCCACCATAGTGAGCACACCAGCACCCCGAATCTTCATCCAAACATAATCCAAGTTGTTCCTCTCTAGATCTCTTCGAGCTACCACTTCTGTAGCAGCTGCAGCTCCAAGTATCTGCATCATCCCCACAAAATATTCTTCTTTCTTCATATTAGACTATGCAATAGCAACCACTTTTGGTCTGGAAGGACAATTCTTCACCGTATGTGGTTTAGCACATAACTGACACTTCAATGCTTTCTTCATCTTCGTCTTCTCATCTGATTTCAAAGCATCATCTTTCTTCTTCTCTTTCGGCTTATCGAACTTCTTCTTTTTCTCATTAGAAGTTTCATCATAATGCTCCACCATTCGATCCACAGCAGCAAAAGCTTCCTCAAGTGTCTTGTTCTTCTACCTCTTCACTTCATTGCATGCCCAAGGTTTCAGCCCAATGGTGAAGTTGAACACCTTGTCCCTCTTCGCCATGTCGAGAAGTTCCAAAACTAAACTCGCAATCTCCCGCTGATATGTCTGTAGGTTTTCTATCTACTTAATAAACTTAATCTTCATCCTTGCTTCCCATGTTTCATCCTAAGGACTTAAGTGGGTCTGCAAAGCCTTCTTCATGTCATCCCATGAAGTTATGTCATCAGCACTACCATTGGCAATCTAATCCATCCTCCTTCACCACCACATCTTAGAATCCTTCGTTAAGCATTGAGAAGCTACCTTCACTTTTGTCTCATCATCGAATAGACCCAAGTGTTCCAAGTGTTGCTCCATATCCCATAGAAAGTTACCAAGAGTCTTCGCACTTCTTGTACCATCATAAGATTCTAGTTCCTTGATCTTCACATGAGACACTCCTCCACCTGAGTTATGCCTCACGGCCTTCTTCAACACTGCTATCTCATCTTTTGCTTCATTAAGAGATTTCTGCGTGTTACACTGAAACTTGTCACCTTGACTATCTGCAGTCCATGTGGCCTCATCAATAGCCACATTGTCCTCTTTGTCAAGCCCCATACCTCTACTCTTCATGTCAAAACTTCAAAGAGAGAGAAAGTCACTTGAAAACATGTTTATCTCTGGGTACGCAGGTTCTCTCTACCTTGCCTGCGTGTACGCACTCCAAATACATTAGACCTGCGTAGTAATACGCTCTGTATACTAAAGCTAGGGTGCGTACCCCTGTAAAGGTCAAAAGGCGCAAGTTTCATCTTTAAAAAAGTTACTTGTGGTCACTTCTAGAGCCTTCTAGAAGAGTTCTTGACGTGTATTGAGCGCCTCCAGATGGTTCATGCACCCCTATGATAGAGGAGCTTATCCCATCAATAGAGGAGCTACCCCATCCAAAAGAGGGAGTATCC
>APFE030528667.1:0-11155 GCA_000404065.3 Pinus taeda
TGTCACTCCTATGTTCTTTCGAACTCCCCCCTTCACAAACCACTTACTACTTCGAACTCCCTCCAAAAAACCACTAAGCCTCCCACCTGTTTTGCAATCTGCAATAATACATCATTCTGCCACGTCAATTGCCACATCACCATGACGTCATCCCTTCCCGCATATCGCAAATCACAAATCTTTCAAGATTGTTGGTATTGTACTGCTTCGTTATTGCAATATGAAATATAGCCAGACCCAATAGGATTATATAATACAATCCATAAATTCTCACATCCACACAATTGCAAAAGTCACAGACCTTAAGCCATTCCTCCTCTACCCATACCAATTGTGATTTGGTCTTATTCGAATTTTCAACTATTTCAAATAGGGATTCTCCTTGCTTGAAATATGACGATAATTCAACCCTCGGTCTAAAAAGTGATTCTGATTTTGCGATAAAACCATAAAAGTCTGACTTGTCTTACCACAAACCTCACTCCGCATGAATCCTAATGATGGTTGTGTTTAGAATTTATTACACTATGTTTCTCTTGATTTCCTACAAAATGTGATTTGTTTCAAATAAAACTTGCTTATCAGTTTCATTTATTTCCAGCTTATCGATTCATGTTTTTCTTGTTCATGTTCATGACAAAGGAGGACAGTTGTGCTGATAAGTGGCATATTAGTTCAAACAGGCAGACAAACATCCAGAGAATTCGATGGAACAAACAAAGCTGATGAAGACAGAAAATCACTTTCAGAAACTTCTACCAAAATATTGTTTTCCTTTAAGCATTGTTGAAGGGATCTATTTAAATTCCCTCAATTATCTACACAATAGATTCAATTGTTTTATGTTATTTAAGCTTACTCTTTGTATGAAATTAGGCTCAGAATTCGAAAGAGAAATTTAGGGAGGTTTGCACTATTGTACCTCTTAGTCTTTTTTAATAGGATGATAGGTCCCGAACCTTGGGAGAGAAGCTTGTAATACTATAACTGTGGATTATATCTGTTGGTGGAGAAGCTCTTGATTATCATGCACAACTTCTGAAAGGAGGAGACATTTTCTACAAGTAGAGATCGACTACAGACTCCAAATGATTGTGCACTACTGTCGTTCTATGAGGATTTGTAATTTGATTTCATTTATTAATAAAGAATCATTTATGTTAATGATTTTTAACACTATTGTTTACAGGATTTAACTGAAATAAATTCTTATTTCAATCCTTCAATTTATATTTTGAATGTATGAGTTAATAATTGGATTCATGCACTATTGTTGAATCTTGAGTGTTAATTCATTTAAAATTCTGCTTAGACTATTCTACGGGATTAATTTTAGATATAATATGAGAGATGAAGTTTGCATAGGAATAGATAGTTATAATCTTAGATTGACAAGCTATCTTCCGATTTAGGATAATAATTGTTTGCTCACATACATGATGTCTTATTTTAACTAATTCAGTAATTCATCATGAACCTTTGTAGTTCTTTTGCATGTGATAAATAAGGAATTGGATATATTTTCAATAGGCACTTATGTAACTATTTACTAAGTGTTTAATTGTTAGTATTTATGTTAATGAGGGATCAAATCTTGTGAGCTATCTCCTTGATCTAATTCCTCCATCTTAATTCTAATTCTTTAAAGCTTCTTTTCCCATTAACTTAAGTTGGCTCTCGATTGAGAGAAGGGTTACCCTTTCCTTCAATCAAGATAGGTTAGATTAATTGCATTGTAGACTTCGTCTTGCATGTGTTATCATAGATCTTAAATTTTAGAAGTCCTATTTTGAGGCAAAACTTTAAATTGGTTTGGTTGTTCCACAAAAACAACTTAAGGATCATTCTTCTTGCCTGATCAACTTGACGAATTGATCTGATGGCCCTAGCTATTATCAATTAAAGACATATTAAAATTTGATAGTGGTTGGGAGAAGGTAATTAGACCTAATTGAACCAATTGGAGTCACTATCCCAAATAGAAAAGGAGTTATCCCCAATGTTGTTACACGGAATTTCGAGGCATCAACAAGGTCCAAAATAATTAAAACAATTATAAGTCCAAAATAATTAAATTAATTAAAATCAAGAAAGTTGGATTTAATCCTACCTTTCTAGATTGAGTTTGTTTGTCATGGTTAGGAGTCAGTTTAGGCTTAGTTGGTTGAGAGATTCTCTCCAACTAGTTAGGCTCCTAGATTAGTGTTTGGTTGAGAGATTTGCTCAACCATAATGTCCAAGATAGATGCACTATCTTGAGACAAACTTCTTCATGATAGTTTGAAGTACTTCGTGGAATAAACACCATCTTTAGAAGAGAAAAAATTGGATTTAAAAATGTCAACTTATGACTTTGAAATTATATACAAAAAGGAAAAATAAATACTCTCAAGGAAAGAGGAAGACATAGAGAGTTTACTATGATCTATTTCCATTCCAAAATCTGACTCGGTGGAAGAAGCAAGGATATAATGGAAGCAAGATGAGAAGTTACGCAAGATCATTCAAACTACAAGAGTACCTCGATTGAATAGAAAAAATTATGAAAGAATGATTTGTTGTGGTGTAAAGATCACTTATATTTATTTAATACTTCTCAACTCAAATAGAAGGTCCTTTTCGAATTACACACTTCTCCTATAGGAAAATATTCATGGTTCTTGAAAACATATCATAGGATCAAGGAAAAAAAAATTGGGGGAAGGTTTTAAAGAAAATGTTCACAAATTTGTAGTTGAATGTGTGGTATGTCAATAGTATAAGGGAGAGACAATCAATACCCAAGGCTCCTACAACCATTAGCCATACCAAGCCAACATTGTGAAGAATTTTCAATGGATTTTATTAGAGGTTCACCCAAATACAAAGGAAAGAATTTCATTATGGCACTATTGCTAGATAGAATGACAAAGTATGCCCATTTTTTATTTCTTCCTAATCCTTTTACAGCAAGTAAAGTAGTGTAATAATTCATGTAAACGGTCCAAAAGTTACGTGGAATACCAAATCTTATTATAAGTGATAGAGATCCAAATTTCATTGGAAATTTTTAGACATAATTATTTTCCTTTTTAGGTACTTTGTTGACTCACAACTCATCTCACAATCCTCAATCTGATATGTAAATTAATATTGTGAATAAATGTTTAGAAGGATATCTACGTTACTCTGCATCTAAAAAAAAAATTTTAAAAATGGGTCAAGTGTTTTCCCCTAGAAGAATGGTGGTGTAGCACATCCTTCCATTCTTCACCAAAAATTTCCCCATTTATGGATATCATCCTCCATTTATTACATAGCCCTTGAAAGGGGCTATAAAGGCTCAAGCAATGGAGGATCACATAGGGCACCAACAAGAGGTTCTCAAACTATTGAGAGATGGCTTGGTTATAGCACAATAAGATGAAACAACAAGAAAATCAACATCACAGTAATTTGAAGTGGGGCACTATGTATTTATGATACTAAAACCATATAAATAGATGTTCGTCAAGTAAGAAAAGAAAGAAAATTAAATAGAGCCAATGTATTATGGCCCCTATAAAGTGTTACATAGGATTGGAATTATGGATTACAAATTGGATTTCCCTCCATCTTCACAGATACATCCAATATTTCATGTTTCTTGCTTAAAGAAGGTAATTGATGAAAAAATGCCAATCCAAATTATTCTATTGGAGATAAGTGAAGAAAGGTAAACCATACTAGAACTGGAAACCATCTTGGAAACAAGTATTAAGAAACTAAGAATCAATCAATTACTGAGTATCTCATGAAATGGAAGAACCTACTAGTGAAATACATGACATGGGAAGACGAGTTGTTCATGCAGAAACACCTTAGGTTAGTTAACTGTTGAGGAAAACACTTACTTGAAGGGGAAGATCGTGTTGAGCCCTATATAAGCACCATGTTAAGCCCCAACCCCCTTGTTAAGCCATAGATATTGAATTATTACATTTTTGTTATTATATTTTTATGGTGGCTAGAACGTTTCATTATACAATTTCATTAAAATTCTACCCTTTGTCTCCTATATATATACTAAGGATACCTAGACTTATGATCATTAAATCTTGTCTTATACATTGTATTCATTGTAAAAGGTGGTTTCCCACTTGAAGTGGACTAAATTATTGGTTTATTATCATTTTTAAGGCACAAGGTTTGTAGAAATAGAGTCATACCATGATGCATAAATAGCCAACCTTAGATGCCTTTCATCCATTTTCTGAATAATGAAATTAAGACATCTAGCCCACCCATTGGATGAAGGTGGTTCATCTATTGTGATGTATTTTGACCTTTTTGCATTCAAATTCTTTCATTCAACGTTTGAGGTATTCTAGTATGGATCACATGTTGGAATTGGATTATCAATCGCTATTGGCCATTTCCTTGTTCCCTTATTTAACCTTGTTGGCTATAATATGTCCTTAGTGTTAGAAACCCGAACAATATTGAGGAGGGGGTGAATCATTATTGTAGGAATTTTAACACTTTCCTTCACTTGCAATGATACTAGGGCACCAATAAACTTTCCAACAATTAATCCATATGAGCATGGCAAGAAATAACATAAGCATCACAATGATAACATACAATTTCTTAATATTTCTTTCAATTTCTTCATAAGGAAAGCTACAACTTACTTTTACAAAATTCTTTGGCTACAACCAGCAGGAAGAAAACACTCCCTGATTTATCAGCTACAGCTAAAAGGAGCTACAACCCTTGAGTTTATCATCTACCACTAAAGGAGCTTCAACCCCTAAGTATTTACCATCAACTACTAAAAGGAGACACAACACCTGACTTGCAAGCTACAACTTGCATGACCTCTATGATTCATATT
The DNA here is from genome assembly GCA_000404065.3 of Pinus taeda. Taxonomy (NCBI): domain Eukaryota; kingdom Viridiplantae; phylum Streptophyta; class Pinopsida; order Pinales; family Pinaceae; genus Pinus; species Pinus taeda. Next base: position 4,856 of record APFE030528667.1, read on the forward strand.
TCATACAATTTTCACACTCCAATCATGAAGGCCACTTTCATACATAAATAGATAAATTTGACTCATTCATCACTCATCAAAACCACCTTCAGCAATATCTACTTACTGAACAATTCACCATACTCATCCTCATCTATCCATATCACCAACTCAATTACAAACCTCCCCTTTATCTTGCAAATTTGATACTGCTTCTAAAGAAATTTGGACTAATATTTTTGGAATTAAAACATTGTTATCTTGCACTTTTTTCTTGCATGAATATTTATTTTTTTGTCTTTGTCTTGCTTCTATCAAGTCATCTGGATCTTCTCTCCATGTCTTCAAACATTTTTCGTTGTTTCTTTGAGAAAAAATGAGTTAAACTGGAATTTTCCTCACATCTTGTGAGTTACAAGATTTATCAAGGTTTTTTCTACTTTTAGCGAGCTCAGATTTTGATGGAACTTCCAACTTTGTCTTTAATTTTGTCCATGACATTATTTTGCTTCCAACTCATTCATGTCTGCATTTTTAAACATTAACGCTCCTTTTATATTTGGCATAACTACCGAATTTCATAAGCTACTAACGCATTCATCTATGTGCCCAAAACACTTAAACCACAACTATTCAACATAGGCCCATGCGCTTTTGATTTAAAACATTGCATATAAGCTTCCACTGGCTCTTTTGTGTTATGGACCCAAGGGCTTAACACAATAGGTGATCTCTGCTTGGCTCTTTGCCACTTATTAGTTGCCAACTCGTTAAGGCTTAAGGCACTAAGCCTTTTTCATTATGCACATGGCCCTTTATATTTTAACTAGCCCAAAGGCCCTTGGTCATAATACACATAAAAACATTGTGAAAACATGTCCTAGATCATTTTTCATTTGATGACACAGTTTTCACATGACAGTAACTTTCCTTCTCTCGGACCTATTATCCCGACCATTTTCACATGTGTGCCTTTGTTTTCTCTATGGGATAAGCCTTTTGGGATGATGTGTTCAAGGTGGGTCTACCTTTCCTCTTCTTCCATTGGTTGTGCCTACCTAACTGTATTGTCATCATGTCCTTGAGAACTATCAGTGTGGTGATTCTTCTATTGTGCGTTTTTATTTCCCTTCGAGATGTTGTGTCCTAGTGGGACACCTGCCTGCACCTATGCACCAATCAAAAGCATGTTGAGCTTATTTGTCTCTAACAACTGCCATATTTTCCCGATGCCTAGTCAGTCTGGAGCCTCCTCCTTCTCACACTATATAAACCTTATGGGATAATACCTACAAGATGACATCATGCTCACTTCATAAATGACATGTGGCACCTTCGGAGCAGTGACACTTGTCACCCAAATTTAGCCCACCAGGGTACCTGAAAACTTGGAATATTCCTGTCACGTGTCCTCCGTACTGACATCATACTTATGTCATCATGGGCCACTGAAATTCTACCAAACATCTCCCAGAGAGGAGAGAGAAAGGGTCTCAACCTTTGTGTTTTTCGTTTAATTTATTCATTAATTTTTTTAATAAAAAACCATTGGATTCAAGCCCTTTAGACTATTGTGACAGCCATGTGATCCCAGCTGCCTTTCTGTTGGTTTCGATTTTTGTTGTTATTTTCCACGTTAGCTCAATTCTTATTCGTCTGTTAGCACTCTGTAATTTTCTGAGGTTGCAAAACAAAATCGCAAAGGTAACTACAAACCTACTTTGGAAATTGGTATCTAACCCTGCCAGCTTCAGAGAGGGCTCTCTGTGTACTATTTAACTTTGTTGTATTGAATATTAGGGTAGTTATGAAGTTTAAGGTTTGATTTGTATCTGAATGGTTGGTTGATAACTAGATTACCATTGGGTTGTGGAGTCTATTTCATAAAGTACGGATCGATTTCAGTGTTTACAGATAGATCTCACAGGGCATGGTAGCCAAACTGATTGGATTCTTTTAGTTTATGGGATGGGGAAGGAAGAACATATTAATATTCACTTTAGATATAGAGCATTATTACTTGAATTCCATATTTAAAGTTTAGTAAAACATGGATATTATTCATAGTCGGGAGCAAAGTGTAGATTTAAACAAATTTTGTCCTATAATTATCTATTGAATAATTCATATTAAGAAACATGTGTGATAAACAGACAAATATAAACACATAGAATGATAGAGGCACTTCACCAACAACTTGACACAAAAATCCTGTGAAAGAGCTAAATGTATTACTGGTAAATCCGTTGATGCTTCAGTAATCTACAATAATGTTCTTCTGTATAAAAATCAACCCTTGATACTTATAAAAGAGAAGTATTTATAAGATATTTACACAAAATCCTATCAAAACTGACTAGGATGTAGTTAAGAATTCCCAAACTGAATCTATCTAACAATAGTTTCATTTTTTTCCACTCTTAACTTAGAAATTACCTCAAAGGGGTCATAGGACCAAGTAAAACTAAGAGGGAAATACATTTGTTTCAGGAGGAGGTCTGCTTCCTCTCCTGTTGCTCTACTATTGCAGATGAAAGGTCTTATCTGTGCCTTAATTCAGAACTGAGACTTCTTCTTGGCTACAACGAAATGGATGTTGTCTGAGTGAATTATTTTCCTGATGTACTCCAAGGCAAATATTCTCATTGGAAGGTACTTGGGCGGCTTATATGGTGGCATCTCTGAGCCATAAACTATGATCTTTGTAAATGACTAGTATAGGTAACAATCTCATGTCTTCACATGTTCACTGAGTTCTAACACTTTCTGAATATCCTAATTAATCCTTAGAATCTATTGGCCACTTAGCAAACAAGTTTTTGGATACACAGACTGATCAATAAACTCTGTAAAACAGAATTCCTGTGATTGTCTTCTGATCATTGAGGTCCAAATGATAATGGATTGAGGCTCTCCTTATTGATCAAGCTTTTGTACTACAAAGGGAAACCTATCTATCTGAAATAAAATGAACATATACATAAGAATAAAATAATATTGGAACATTCCTTCAGTTAGAAACTGAAGGAATTGTTCATGAATTACATTTGCCAAGAAGTGACCATAGTCAAAGGTGACTAATATTCCTTCTTCTATAGAAAGGTTGGATAGGAAGCCTAAAATAGGCTCATCTACCCATTCATCTAAAAATTAACCAAGTAGGCATGACAAGACAAACATAATTTGTCTAGTCCTTTGAGGGAAAATAGAAGAGGGATAAGGGGGATTTTTCTGGGGAGTTGAGAATCTTCTAGGAGGAAGACTTAAAAAATCCTAACTCTCTGGGGGAAGGTGAGTTTCTGATAGATTTACTTGAGAGATTCAAGGGAAAAAGGGGTGATGGAATCACTGTAGGGGACCTACAACATTTGGTTTATGCTCTCAGAAGTAATGGTGAAAAGGATTTCACCATTAAGGGAAATGATAGCCCTCTTACTTGAAAGGTAAGAGGCATGACACTTTAGGAATAATTCAAGGATGTAATAAGACTAGGGGAAAATGAACAGGGGTACTCTAGACTACCAGAGGTTGATTTCATCAGATTGGTCAAAGTAATTATCACGAAACCAACAGTGTAATTCAAAGAGGTCAAATTCACACTATGTCTCAGTTATTGTATAATCTATGTTAGCAAGAGGCATGTGCTCTAAATCCAAAGGGGGAGCAAGCATGGGATTCACCGCAGTGGCAATTTTGGGGGCCATCGTGGTAAAAGAATAAATGCGGGAGAGATTGATAGAGGGAATTTGCAAAAGATCTCGTAATTCTCAAGAAAATGTTGGGTGGTATTTCCTTTGTAAACAATCAAAGATAAGAAATTTGTTTGTGAATAGTTGATGATAGGCTCAAAATAGAAGGCGGGAGCAATGTACAGTAGACAAAAGGAGAAAAGGATGTATCACGGGAGAAAATGGAGCTTTATAGTTCATAGATGGAGCAGAACCATTGGATCAACGATTGTGATATGCATTTACTTTGCAACAGAATGGAGGAAACAAGAGGAAACTGCAATGGGACGGGTGCAATGGTCATCATCATGGCGGATTAGAATAGGTGGATGAAGGCACAGGGCTATTAGCGAGAAGTGATGGGAGGAGGGATATGTGGCATTAGTGGAATGGAGGTTGAGCAAGGACGTGGCGGGTGAACATTGGTGGGAAGGCGGGGTTGCAGCGGGATGGCAGAAACTACTTTCGGATGGGGTAGGTTGTTGTGTATGAAAAGGGGGGGGGCTGGAAAATTCATGAGAGAGGACATTAATGGCGGGAAACTGCTTCGGAACCACCCCCCCCCCCCTGTCATTAATGAGAATCACTGCGGGGGGGTCCTAAAAGAGTTAAGGATCATAGGATCAAAACAGGATTGTGATCAGGGAAGGTGATGTGTGTGGAGTTTATCATCCACGGCCCCACAACACATTTCAGACAAATAACTTTTACACGAAAGTCCAAACTTTGGAAAAATGACCAAATTCACCAATTACATAATAAATCAATCTTTTTCCTACACTAATGTAACTTAAACCAATGAGGGTGCATTTAAACGTGGAAACCCTATTTATTTTGTAATTCTTAAAGGACTAAGAATATTTATTTCAAACAACTAAACTAATCTAACAACTGCATTCATCCAGATTAAACTATTGGGTTAACTTATTCACCTGTTCTACCTATCTAATCTTAGCCAATATTACACTGTTTGGCTAAGTTATTTACTCTAATTTAATTAACATAAATTGAAACTTTCTTAAACATGATCAAACTGTATGTTTCAAGCACAAAGGTATTGTGGCATTTAGACAAGCTGCACACAATTTCATAAATTTATTCTTTGCAAAACCAATAGAATATCAGCGGCACTTCAACTAGCATCACTTTCACATTTATTCGTTTTTTGTTTTGTGGGGCTCTTTTATCATTTCTTTTCTTTTTGCTTTTTCTATTTTTGTATTTATACCCTCTTTTCATTTTTATTTTCATTTTTCTATCTTTTTTGGAAATCATTTGCAGTAAGCAATGTTATTTACAATTTGAAATACTAAAAGTAATTATTCAATCATCATTTGATCCTATAAATTATAAGACCCTAACAGTGGCTCCAACTCGGGATGGCACTTCCTGGTGAAGTGTCAAGAATAGTAGACTTTTAGCCTTAAATCCTTATCTTTCGTGTTTGATTGCATCTGAATTTTTGTTTCTTTTTTATAGTTATGGTGGCAAAATGACTAAAATCTTAGGTCTGTTAGGCCCCTATACTACTAGTGTAACCCATTATTATTATTAGTACAACCCCCTTATTATATTGATGTACCCATGTAGTGCCCATATTGTTACTATTAAGCCCCATAGAAGCCCACTATTGTTATTATTGTGCCCTTACATTATTATTGTTATGTAGGCTCTGATTATATAATGACCCCTTAGACTCCTATATATAGAAAGGCGGTCTTCTCATTTGTATCATCCAAGAATTGTTCATTTATGTAATGTAAATGAGGTTTCCCCCTCGAAGAGGCTGAATTCTAAGACGTTGATCTATCGTTTCTATCTTTTCTTGAGCTATTTTCATAACATTTGGTATCAGAGCTTTGGATTCTAGGGTTTCACTGCTCCAAACAGGTCATCGTGGCATTTTTGCTATAACTTTTTTCTGCGACGTTTCAGAAGTCTAAAAAAAACCCATTTGAGAGGACATCGTGCTGAATCTCAAGTCCGAATTTTAGAACTTTTTGCACTATATTTGTGGAGTTATGATCTGAGGAAGTTGGTCCTTTTGCAAAATCAAGAAAACGCAAGATGAGGAAGTTTGATGGGAAGGATCCGGAAAATTGGATACTTCAGATGGAGCAATATTTTGATCTACATGGTGTACCAATGCTACAAAAGGTATGTATTGCATCTTCATATTTAGAACCAGATCAATTTTTATGGTATGAAGAGCTTTGTTCTCGTAAACAACTTGTTACGTGGTCAATTTTCACAGAGGAAATGATAGCACATTATGAGGATACAAAGCGCAACACCTTCTTTAAAGAAACACCACAACAATGGGAAAGAGTAAAAGGGCTTTGTGAAATAGTGGAAAGCAAAATTATGGAAACCAGGAAGCATACCCCTCACAACTATAAAGATGGAAGTGTTGTTTCTCCTAGCCTTCCACAACCTACAACGGTTACACCGCAACAATTGGAAGAAAAAAGAGAAAAAGGGCTTTGTTACAATTGTGATAGAAAATGCACTAAAGGTCATAAGTGTGCTGAGAAGAAATTATTTTACATAGAATATGAAGAGGAGGAAGAAAAGGATCAAGAAACATCAAAAG